>PISW01006870.1:0-100778 GCA_004023785.1 Mungos mungo
ATTTCTTTGTGTCTTCTTCAATTTCCTTCATAAGTCTTCTATAGTTTTCAGCATACAGGTCTTTTACATCTTTGGTTAGGTTTATTCCTAGGTATTTTATTGTTTTTCGTGCAATTGTGAATGGGATCAGTTTCTTGCTTTCTCTTTCTGTTGCTTCATTTTTAGTATATAAGAATGCAACTGATTTCTGTACGTTGACTTTGTATCCTGCAACATTACTGAATTCATTGATCAGTCCTCAGTTTTAAGAGGAGTTGTTTATGGGGTGTCTGGGTAGCTCAGTCAGTTGATTGTCCTAACTCTTGATTTTGGCTTAGGTCGTGCTCCATCCTAGGGTTGGGTCATCCTCTGTTGGGCTCCATGCTGAGTGTGGAGCCTGCTTAAGATTGTCTTTCTCTCTCCTGCCCCTCTCCCCTCCTTGTGCACGTATGTGCTCTCTCTCTCTCAAAAAATAAAAGTAAAAATACATAAAAATTTAAAAAGAGGAATCATTTATAAAGAGCATATAGTAGAGTTTTGAAAATCCATTCTAAGATTCTTTGCTAACTTTATTTTTATTTTTTTAATGTTTCATTTATTTTTGAGAGAGAGAGAAAGAGAGAGCATGAGCAGTGGTGGGTTAAAGAGAGAGGGAGATACAGAATCCAAAGATAGGCTCCAGGCTCTGAGCTAGCTGTCAGCCCAGAGCCCAACACGGGGCTCAAACTCATGAACCATGAGATCATGACCTGAGCTGAAGCTGGACGCTCAACCGACTGAGCCATCCAGATGCCCCTCTTTGCTGACTTTTAAATGGAGTACGGTAAAACCTTGGTTTGCAAGCATAATTTGTTCTGGAAACATGCTTGTAATTAAAGCCCTTTTATATCAAAGCGAATTTCCCCATAAAACATAATGGAAACTCAGATACTTCATTCCACAACCCAAAAATATTCATATAAAAATGATTACAATGCTGTAATGTAATATAAGATAATAAAGAAAATACAACATATAAAGATAAATAAACAAATTAGCCTGCACCTACCTTTGAAAAGCTGTGTGGCTGGTGTGAGGGAGACGGGAGAGAGCAGGGTTACTGTGCAGGATGACTGTCATGATCACTAACGGAATCACTACTATCTATTGGCTCATTGGAATCTTTTTCTGCAAGGGGACCATTGCGTACTCTCACACGGATGTTGCCTACAGTGCAGTACCCACAAACTGTTGTCACGCTGTATTGAATGTCACCGGCAATAAGGCACCAAGAGGAAAGGGTCTCTCTCTGCAGGCAGCCTGACCTAGAAGGAAGCAAAGCATTCTAAGCTCACTCTTGTCTGGAAAGCAAAGGACTGTCCATAGGTGCTCTGAAGGGTCAAAAACCACACTAGTGCCAGCTGTGGGCACCTTCTGTTGCTCTTAAAAATCACTGATTTCTGCCAAACACCACGCCTGAGACCAAGCAGCATGGGCGATGATCACCCACAATCCTGCAGAGAGAGAAAGAGAGCCGGGGGGGCGGGGGGGGAGGGAGGGAAGGAGAGAGAAAAGAACCATTTGTGATCATGTGATGTTCGGCATCATGTACTACTCATATTGCAAGACATTGCTTGTTTATCAAGTTATAAGTTTATCAGAAATGTTTGCTCATCTTGCGAAACACTTGCAAACAGGTTACTCGCAATCCAAGGTTTTACGATATTTTATTCATAGATGCTTAATATGATTACTGTATGTTTTGGTGTTAAATTTACAACTTATTCGTTTCCAAATGGTCCTACATTCTGTTTTGTTTTTTCCTCCTTTCTTGCATTTTTTTGAGCAAATCATTGTTATCACTACTGTAATATTTTCATTCTTGCATCTGGGAGTAAATATGTGGGGGAGGTGAGGGAGGGTGCATTCTTCCATGTTCTGTCTCAAGAAATCTCATTAATATTTATTTCCATATCCATCTGATAGTGACAAATACTTGTCTCAGTGTTCGTTTGTCTGGACATTATCTTTAATTTTTCTTCCTCTTCACTGGGTCGAGAATTACAGGTTGGCCTTTAGCTCCTTAAAGATGATACCTCTTGCCTCCTGGCTTCCATTGTTTGTCAAGGGGTCCATTGTCATTCTTGCTTTTGTTCCTTTTAAGGTGCTAAGCTTTTAAAATTCCTCTGAGGGGCTCCAGAGTGGCTCAGTTGGTTGGGTGACTGACTCTCAATTTCAGTTCAGATCATGATCTCATGGTTCCTGGGATTGAGCCCCTCGTCGGGCTCTGCACTGAGAGTGTAGAACCTGCTTGGGAGTCATTCTCATATACATTCTCTCTCTCTCTCTCTCTCTCTCTCTCTCTCTCTCTCTCTCTCAATCTCTTCCTCCCCTTACCCCTCCCCCCACGTCTCAAAAATAAACATTTTTTTAATTCCCACTGGATTTTTAAAGAATTTTTAGCCCCTTTGGTTTTTCGCACCAGTACTATGATGTGTCTACGTATGTTTTTCTTTTTTATTTAAACTTCTTCGGGCTTGTAATGCTTCTTGGATATGCGGCTTGAAGTCATTTTCAGTCTTGGAAAGCTCTTGGCCATTATCTTTTCAACTATTTCATCTGTCTTACACTATTTCACCTCGTCTTGTGAGACTCCCAGTTGCATACATATTACACTCACATTATCACATCACCAGTAACATGTATGTTATATACATTTTTCTACTTACTTGTTTTTCAAAGCTATCAATTTTTGCTTTGGCTATATCTGAACTTCTGTTAAATCCATCTGAATTCTTAACTTCAGTTATTAAAACTCCCGTTCTAAAATTTGATTTTTTTTAAAATAAATTTTGGTTTTCTCATGGGAGTTCTCACTCTCTCCATTTCTAATGAATTTTCACACTTGTTCCTTGTCTTGCTGAACGTGTTAGCCTCAATGACTTAAGCTGTGTGGCCAACACCACCCGCCGTTACCCCCCCCCCCCCACCCATGATGAACATTATGTGTGAAAAATTAGAGAGATTCTAGATGGGCTTCTTGAGCCACTCAGGTGAGAGTGGAATCTACAAGGTAGATCAGTTGAACCCAATGAGCTCTTCTAAGGCAGAACTTCAGTCTTTGGAAAGTCTGGGCTACTTCTGATTTTCCTTTACTTCTAGGACCTTCTCCTCCTGGTGTCTCCAGAATAGATTGGAGGTATTCACCAGTTTTTCTTCTTCCTTGGTCCGTTTTCTTTTTATCTCTCCTCGAAACTGCCAAGACCTTGGTTTGGTTCCTCCAGATTTAGGGGTGTCTCTTTCTGCTTGGCTTCTCCGGGTCAGCACCCTTTATGAAGTCACAGATTCCTCAAAGAGATCAGCATTTCAGACTGTTGGCTTCACTTCCTTGTGCTTCTATTACCATGAGATGCTGGCCCTCCTAGTCTAGATAGTTTGGTGGCCCCAAACACAAGGTTCCATCTCTCCTAGTTTGTTGAATTAAAAAAAAAATCACGCTGAGGTTTCAGTCCTTTTGCAATTGCTTTAAATTAGGCTTTTTAGCCTCTTCACTGAACGCCTGGAGGGGACAGTAATGTCAGATGCTCAGATCACTTAATTGTATTTCCCTTCACTCTGGGATCTCAACCCTTTTGGTCCTGGATGTCAGATTTTTGGTGGGGGTGGGAAGGGGGTCGTGGAAATCTTACAGAGTTTATGTGTTGTTCCCAGAGGAAAGAATGGTCTGCTGCAAGACAGTCTTGATTTATGTCTTTATTATTATACCATTGAGTTATTGAGGACCCTAGCAGAGAGAAAAAAGTAAAATTTGGGAATGATGGGAACGACTCACACAGACTTCTGTTGCACACTTGTTTTGTGTGCAAGCCGGGACGAACACTCATCAGGAACGGAATTCACTGAGCCCATGAGCTCAGGCCTCCAGCCTCCAGAACTGTGAGAAGATACTTTTCTGTTGTTGAAGCTCCCTCAGTCTGTGCCACGACCCTGGTGGACGAATACAGGAGGTTCATCACTCAGGGTCTCTCATCTGGGGGGCGGGGCAGAGGAAGAGCCTTTGTAGAAGTAATTCTGCTTTCGTGATGATGGAAAGCATACTTCAGAGCACGCTGGAAGAGCTCAGTCGCTAAGCAGATTCTTCAACGTTAGATGGAATCAAAGCCTGACTATAGTCAATCTGCTCATTTAACTATTAAAGCTGTTCTACTGACGAGTGAGATCTGGGCTACCCCAGACTCTAAATTGGACATCGCAAGATGTCCTCCCCAATGGGTGGACAGGTGCTCAAGATACTAAAAAGAATTCTCTTTTTTTAGTTGGATTTTTCATTCAAGATTGAAAAAGTGTGGATGCAGTTGACCAAAGGCTACTTTTCTGAACATAGCTGTTAACACACACTGAGGTGTCTGGAATTTTAGCCCCCAGTCCCAGCACAAGGGTGGCCAAATGTTGCTTCAAGATGAGGCCTTAAATGAAGTCTCTTGCATTCTCATTGTCTGGATTTCAGTGTCACTTTTGGTCAGAGCTGACCTACACAAAAGTACTTGGAATTTTTCCTCACCAATGGCTGGGGTAATTAACAGCAGTGCTAAAAACATTTTGCTGGAGGCTCTGGCCTTGTTCTTTCTTTCTTTTTTAAAAAAAAAATTTTAATGTTTTTTATTTCTTTTTGAGAGAGAGAGAGAGCATGAGCAGGGGAGGGTCAGAGAGATAGGGAGACACAGACTCCAAAGCAGGCTCCAGGCTCTGAGCTGTCAGCACAGAGCCCCGATGCGGGGCTCGAACCCACAAACCGTGAGATCATGACTTGAGCCGAAGCTGGACGCTCAACCGACTGAGCCACCCAGGTGCCCCTGGCCTTGTTCTTTCATTAAGACTTTGGTCAGATATCCTTTTCATTGAGAAATCTCCCCTGATGGTTGCTTACAGAGTGGAAAGGCCCTTGCTCTCTGCTCCCAGGGCTGATCTTTCTCCTCCTGCAGTTGCAGCTGCCTGTGTTCTTGACCTTTGCCCTTACGAGATCGGTAACTCCTTGGAGAAAGAGCCACATCATAATCTTTGCAGTTTCAGAACCTGGCACGGAATCAGTCACATTAGAGGCGAAGAATCACAGAGTGGACCATGTAAGAAATGCTTTAGAAAAGCAGATCTGCAGGGTGACCTTGACCCGGCTTGGGGAATGTGTAGCTCTTCGTTAACAAGTAGAATAAACAAACAAAACAACTCTAGCCTTATTAACCCACCTACCAAATATTTGAGAGTCCAAACTGGTTTACTGTCATTTCCCATGTAGATTTTTAAACAAGATCTAGCCATGGAGTTTACAGTGACTTTTCTATGCTTTTATTTTTTCTTATAATATTTTACTGTCATTGGTTAGGTTAGTAACTTACAGACAAGCCCTGAGTTCCTAGGATAATAGAGTTGGGATGGAGTTGAGGCTCACATTCAAAATCCTTTTCCTCTGAAACCTGGTTTCTTTTGTGGCCTTGAGAAGTTATCCCTCAAATCTATTTTCTTGTCTGTCTGAAAACCGCTTCCCGGGGTGCCTGGGTGACTCAGTTGGTTGAGCATCCAGCTTCGGCTCAGGGCATGATCTCGCGGTTTGTGGGTTCGAGCCCCGCATCTGGCTCTGTGCTGACAGCTAAGAGCCTGGAGCCTGCTTCAGATTCTGTGTCTCCCTCTCTCTCTGACCCTCCCCTGCTCGCACTGTCTCTCTCTGTCTCTCAAAAAAAAAAAAAAAAAAAAAAATTGAAAAGTGCCTCCCTTCTCTTTGGCCACAGGTATATGTTCATTGTCTCATGGAGTTTTATGATCGTTGCGACAGTCATGCGGAATCCAGTCAGTCATTCACAGCTCTTTCCTCCTTTACTTCCTCCTCCTCTGCTAGGAGGCACAGCACACCTTTCCCTGCTTGTTGGCAGTTTCAGTTACCTGCGGTCAACCATGGTCCAGAAGCAGATGGTCCTCCTTCGGATATAATGTCAGAAGGTCAGCAGTAGCCTAACGTCATGTCACTGTGCTTACAGCACATCATCTCATCACGTGGGCTTTTTATCACCCCCCCCCCCATCATCACGAGAAGGGCTGGTCCAGTGCAAGATC
Organism: Mungos mungo; assembly: GCA_004023785.1. Taxonomy (NCBI): domain Eukaryota; kingdom Metazoa; phylum Chordata; class Mammalia; order Carnivora; family Herpestidae; genus Mungos; species Mungos mungo. The sequence goes on from PISW01006870.1 coordinate 6,064, forward strand.
TTCTGAGAGAGACCGCTTTCACATCACTGTTGTTACAGTATATGGTATAATTGTTCTTTCGTTATTATTGCTCATCTCTTAGTATGCCTCGTTTATAAGTTACGCTTTATCATAGGTATGAACATACGGAAAAAACATGGTCTATATGGTGGTTTCAGGCATCCACCGGGGGTCTCGGAACATACCGGCACCTACTGCTACTATAGCAGTAGATACAGTATTCTTAAAGGTCAAGGCTTTTGGTTCACAAGAAACATAACTGAAGAATTTTTAGAAGCCCCTACCCTGAGGAAATCTTGCCCCCAATGTAACTCCTGTTGTCACTCAGATCTCTGTTCCAAGGTCACACTCTAAAAGTCCTCTTCCCAAGTTAGGTGTGTTTGTATCTCTCTGCTTTACAGTTTCTTTTTTTTTTAATTTTTATAATTTTTTTTGAGAGACAGGCAGCATGAGTGGGGGAGGGGCGGTGAGAGAGGAAGCAAGAGACTATCATGCAGGGTCTGCACTGTTAGCGCAGAGCCTGATGTGGGGCTCGAACTCAACGAAATGTGATATCCTGACCTGAGGAGAAAACGAGTTGGACGCTTAACCAACTAAGTAACCCCTGAACCCCAATTTCACACTTTCACTTCACTATGTCTCTGCCTTACAGGTTACATCTCTGTTTTTAATTGTGTACTTACTTGTTTGATTCCATGGTCATTGTTTATCTCTTCCACTAGACCGGAGTCAGCCCTGTGTCTGATTTTGCTCATAATATCTGACCTACAAGTACTCCGCATCTAGATTTTGGATGGAATGAATGACTCTGTCTCCCCTAATAGATATTACTCTGGCTGAGACATGAAGAACATTTAGGCGTTGTTCAGAGACTGACTCAGACAGCAACAGGCTGTATTCCATGCAGGGGGACTTGTTTCTACATCCAGAAACAAGGGAGCTGTTACTTACTTCGAACCTTATGGGTCCCTAGAACCTCCCACCCTCCATTTCCCAACCTCATGAGTCATACTGTTGTGTGAGGTAGTGGGTTGAAAGCACAGACACTGAATGTGGACAATCTCAAGTTCAAATCCTGTGTCTGCCATTTAATAGCATCATGATATTGGGAAAGTTGCTTAAACCTTAATATCTAGAAGCATTTGGGTTGGTTAAGCATCCAACTTTTGGTTTTGGCTCAGGTCATGATCATGGTTCGTGACATCAAGCTCCATGTCAGGCTCTGCGCTCCCTCTCTCTTCCCCTCCCTGATTTGCACGTGTGCATTCTCTCCCTCCCTCTCTCCCTCAATAAGTAAACATTAAGAAAAGAAAACCTTAATTTCTACATAGGGATAAAATACTCTTGACATGCAAGTATCATCATATGGATTAAATGAAGTGACTCAGAGCAAGCGTACTCACTAAATGCCACCATTCTTATTGACAGTAATGTCAAATCTTAGCCCAGGGACTTACGTGTGTTATTGTACCTCTTCCACCAGCACCTTCTTAATGACAAACTACCCTGCTTTCCTCTTACCATCTAAGTGATGTTGGCAAGTTGCTGAGCCTGCTTGTGTATCCGTTATCTTAAGTATAAAGTTGATATTATTACCAAACTCATAGTTATAGTGAGAAGGGACTTGGGCTTTAAACAGTGCTTGGCACATGAGACACAGTTAACATAAGAGCTTTGTTATAATTTTTAGTAACGGTGACACTAAAAACAATAATTATTAATAACATACAGGCGTGTGGTTGCAGGCCAGTAATTGCTTTACGTGTACTTGATGAAGACTGTGTTTTTGTGACATCGTAGGGGCATTTCCCATGAATAAGCCAGATGAAGAGACAAAGAATCCAGGGCATTCAACCATGGCTGGAGTTCTTGGTCCTGAGCCGGGCAACTCTTCAAACTGCAGAGAGTTAGGATACTTTTATAAGAATAAGAGCTGGAAAGTCAAACCTTCGTTTTTTAAGGGGCGTCGCGGGGCGGTGGGGAACAGCAGTGTTAATCCAGCCCAACTTTCTTTGTTTTCTGAAAATGTGTTTTCTGCTCTTAGTCTTTAGATTGATTATCTATGTCGATCCAATGCAGGTCCGTTTATCAAGGCAGATGAGAAGGCACATAAACATCCTCTTACTTAAAGTTGAGTTTTTTAAAACTTGTTTATATCCTGCTTAAATCTGGGACTTAAAATGTACTCTCAGAGTGTAAAGGCCCAGTAGTAATTCTGCCAGCATCAAACGCGGGTTGGGTTCTCACTCCCCAAGCTCGAGTGCCCCAGGACCCACACAGGGATCTGCAGGGACCCAGAGGAGCCCCCTCTCTGTTAGAATCTCTGTGTTTAGAAAGGTGCCCCCCAGATCTGTTAGGATAATGAAAACGTCTGGTGCCTGGGGCTGTCTCCAGGAAGAGGATAAGAGCGATCAGAGGTGGAGAACCAGGCATCTCCCAGTGGAATAGCCCTTTCTTTGGGTGGGAAGCACCTGGTGGGCCATATTTTGTGCTATAACAGGAAATTGAGGAAATTGAAGATCTCACTCTATGAAGTTCTTCTACTCCTGTGTTTTTTCAACCATTCTAGAAGAAGGCAGAGCTTCTGAGTTCTAGTCTCTGATGAAGACAATCTGCACAGTGATTAAAGCTCTGGAGCCAGACCAGAGTTGCCATTTGGTGGCAATTTTCTTAAATGTTCTGTGTCTCAATTCCCACATCTCTAAAGTGGGGTCAATAATATCACCCACTTCAAAAGACTGATGAATTAATTTAACTAAAGCTCTGGAAATGGCATGTGGCCTGTAGTAAACATGTTTGCTATTATTATCATGGATTATTGGGCTTTGGCTCTGTCTTCATTGGGTTTTTCTCAAAGTAGAAACAGACATAAGGATTTACGTGCAGATACTTTATTAGGGAGGTGATCCCAGGAAGCAGAAGTGAGAGATACAGGGAGAATGTGATAAGGAAAAACAGTGGTATTAGGGTACTTTCTAAAAGATTCTTCTGGGAGCACAGTTCTACCGAGAGCTTTCGAGAAGTATAGGAGTACCTCCTGGAATTCCCCCTGGAGGGTGACTTTCATGGAGTCCCATCCTCCATTAGTTGAGGGTTACCCTGGGGGTCTTAATTCACTCCATCCTCAATGCTAGAGCCCAAGTGGGCTCTGACAAAGAAGGCGGCCAAAGGGCAGGTAGGCAGAGATATGGTGGGGGCTAGAGGTGGGATGTGGTCACATGGATGTCAGTGTGAGCCCACCTTGGACACCCCATTGCAGTTGGGGCTGTCAGGGATGATGCAAAGCACCACAGAAGTCTTCCATGAGGACCTTGAATCTGAGGGTGGGTTTTCCACTGTGCAGGATCAGAGGTTCCCATTTTAAGTTTTCTCAGCTTATTTGAGACATCTGTGGGCATTGATTGACTCTATCTAACCAGTTCCACCAGATACTTCTTGGTAATAGAAAGTCTTTTCGCTTCTTTCAAGGACAGATAAGCTGGCTACGTGTTCACATGAGCCACTCTCTTCTCAGAGATGGATGCATGTAGGATTCTAGATTGTAGATAACAGGGTTGTCTGTAATTAATTTATGTAAGTGACCGTATTATTCAGGCTGATTCCAGTTGTAATAGCAGGCGGTGATGGTGGTGGTGATGAAGTCATGGTGACTTACAGAGTAGTAATTATGGTGATGTATTATGTATGAAGTGCTTGCTATAACCCAGCCCGACAATATGATGAACACTTAGAGCCCAAGACAACTCTGTGATGTTTACGTGCCAACGTCTCCCCCATTTCATGACTGAAACAACTTAAGGTCAGAGAGATTAAGCAACTTCCCAGTGTCCAAACACCAGCAACGAGCCTCCTCCCAAGAATTAGAGAAAGCAACAGACATTACTTTTATCTTCTTTTGGGAAAGAAAACTTGTAAAGTCTAAAGACCCCCTCTGGCTTCCTGAAGCTTATATTTCCAGAGTAAAAAGCTGACTCACCTGATTTCAGTGGACCAGGAAGATCTGACCTGGGCTCTGCTGGGCTTAGCTGCTAAATGAGGAGGGCCCCCGGACCTGGCCTCTGTCCATCTCTTGGGTGTTGGATTCTTCCTCAGGCCTCTCTAAGTGGCGGCGTGCATGGCCAGAAGCAGGTGCCGCTCTTTGATAATCTCAGACTAAAGACAGACTCTTGAGCATGAGATCCAGCCGAGTGCGTGGGCTGACGCTCACGGGCAGGACAGAGATGGGCTTACCGCTAAACCGAAGCAGAGTGGCGGCCCCCAGAGCTGGTGGCCGGTGACACCAGACCCACATGGAATGAAGGTGGGGTAGAAAGCACTTTCCTACCTAGACCAGTGCCTTCTGGCCCGGAAGAGCTGCTGGCAACTCAGAATGCTGGTGGCCTCTCTCCCGGTTCATGTCATCTCTGTTTCCATATACGCCCATAAACAAATACGCTCGTTTTGTGCACTCAGCATCTTCCCACAGCAGGAATTTTAGGACTTCTTCCCTCATCAAATCTGAACTTCTAGACAGAGATTTTCAATGCTCCCCCTTTTCAGTGTTTGTTCACTTCTGGACCCATCTCCATCAGTTTTCAGCCTAGACAGTAGTTCTGAGAGCTACTGGACGACTTTATGCCCTGCCATCCCCTCCCCAGGGGATGTTTGGCGATGTCTGGAGACATTTTTGGTTGTCCCATCTCGGGGAGGAGGGGGATGCCGCCAGCATGCAGGGGGCTGAGGCCGGAGTTGCTGCTAACCATCCTACAATGCTCAGGAAGACCCAACCACAGACTTGCCCCAAATATCAAAAGAGCAGAAGCTGAGAAACCAAGCTGACATAAATGCCTTCAAATTGTTGTGCCCAAGGTTAGTCCTCGCCTCCTCCGTGTTGCTGAGACTGGTACATCGCTCTCAGTCCTTAGATCATCTGACCTTTTAAAAATATTTGACAATTTTGCTGACGGACCCTCCTGTGATATGCCACCCACGGGTTTCCTGCTATGCTTTTCACTGCTTCTTTCTGGTTCTTACTGTTATCATTCATCATACCTGGTGTCCCAAATGCAAATCCTGGCGACAGGCAGGATATGCAAATGAGGGAGGCCAGCTGATGGATCACCCACATAGGAGGGGACAGAGGCACTTGTGACAGCCAGGAGTAGGGGCTTTGTGCCACCCGGCTTCTCGCCGTTCACCAGACAAGCCGCAGATCTTGGATGTGAAATCCTCCCATGTTTTTTTTATTTTATTTATTTTTAAATTTTTTAAATTTATTTTTGAAAGTGAGAGATACAGTGTGAGCAGGGGAGGGTCAGAGAGAGAAGGGACACAGAATCTGAAGCAGGCTCCAGGCTCTGAGCTGTCAGCACAGAGCCTGATGCGGGGCTCAAACCTATGAACCATGAGATCATGACCTGAGCTGACATCGGATGCTTAACCGACTGAGCCACCCAGGCGCCCCATGTTTAATGTAGGCCACTTACTCAACACTTTTATAGGAAGCTCTATGTCAGGGCACCTGGGTGACTCAATCGGTTAAGCTTCCAACTCTTGATTTCAGCTCAGGTCATGATCTCATAGTTCATAGGATCGAGCCCTGCATCAGGCTCTGTACTGACAGAGTGGAGCCTGCTTTGGATGCTGTCTCTCCGTCTCTCACTGTCCCTCCCCTGTTGCGTGCTTGCACTCTCTCTCAAAATAAATAAACTTAAGAAAAGCCCTATGTAGACAAAACAAAGCACATCTCTGTTATCAGTGTGGGGCCACCTCTACCTTAAGTACGAGAATTTCCTGGGGATTTTTTTATTTTTAGGAAAACTGGAAAAATGAGGATCCTGCCCATCTCTCTTTCGCTACATAGAGGTAACTAAATGCACAGTTTCCTCCTTTCCACATGGTTGGTCTCTCATCTTTCCACTCTGTAAACAGGTTCTGAAACTATTTTTCCTTCTTGTGGAATCAGTAGTATTAGATCTGGCATAATAAGAGTGTCTTAAAATGCCATGCGGATTGGCACATCTTTCGTGGCCGAAGCTGGGACAGCCTTTCATTCTGTGAAAACCATGCTGTTTGGGGAAGCCGATCCTGTTTTCTCACACGCTTTCATGGAACCGAGATTCTCCCCCCGCCCCCCACCGTGTGCCAGAACTTAGAACTCTCTCTCTCTTTGCAGGTTTGCTCTTGACCGGTTGTCTTACCCTCAACATTTGTTTTTTCATTAAGGTTTTTACCTTCGAATATTTCCTGCGGTTTGGTTGAAAATGGTTTTTCAACTTTGTGGTTCTGATAACAACTTCCTTCAAAAATTACACTAATCATGTGAAAGTGGTCCATGCCCCATATGGTGTCTGGAAACAGTTACTTTTAAATGACTTTATGCTGAAATGTAGTCATATTTTTGTAAAAAGGCTGCGATCTGTTTTTAATTTGCAGCAGTTTGAAGCCATATTGATTTTTTTTCTGCTGATATTTCAGATTTCCCTTTGTAACAAACACTGTAAGTCGGTTAACCTCTTGGCTTCCATCCCCATCAAGAGGCAATAGCTTTATTTACTCAGTTGGAATGTCTAGAGATTAAAAATTCTTTGATGCTCTGTAGGACGTGGGTGGAATATGGTAGAGAGTTATAGACTGGCCTGGTCTAGGGCTTGAGTTTGGTGCTCAGGTGATGGCTAGAAGTTCTGGCTTATCCAGACCAGCTGGGTGGCCTTGGGCAAGTTGCTTAACGTTTTCTGAGGCTTGGTTTCCTCATCTACAAAATATTAATGGAATTTTTCTTACCCCGGAGTGCTTTAGGTCAGTTAGACGCCCTGGTGCTCTGTCTGGTTCATAGTGGTAAGCGTTTCCTGAATGTCAAAGAGTAGCCCTACTAACCCTGGTGCTTGTAGTAACGATACTTGTAGTAACGGTGGTAGTAACAAGAGCGGTAATCCTATCACGTTTTTGTAGAATCAATTCAAATATGCCAAAAGGCTTTTCCTTTGTTTAAAAAAAATTTTTTTTTATGTTTATTTGGGGTTGGGGGAGACACAGAATTTGGAAGCAGGCTCCAGACTCTGAGCTGCCAGCACAGAGCCCAAGGTTGGGCTTGAACTCATGAGCCATGATATCATGACCTGAGCTAGTCAGACACTTAACCAACTGAGCCACCCAGGCACCCCCAGAAAGCTTTTCCTAATCCAGATTTCTCCACACTTGTTTGCCATTGTCCATTCCATCCTTTCATTATTATTATTTTTAATTCCTACTCAGTGTCAGAGCCTTTGGTAGGTGCCAGAGATGGAACGATGGATTTTTTTAAAGGGATATTCCTGGGGCACCTGGGTGGCTCAGTCATTGAAGCATCTGACTCTTGATTTCAGCTCAAGTCATGATCCCAGGGTCATGGGATTGAGCCCCGGACCTGGCTCTGCACTGAGCATAGAGCCTGGTTAGGATTCTGTCTCTCTCCCTTTCTAAGAGTACATATATGTATTATGTATATACGCATATGTTGGTAAATGCTTCAGATGAAAGACATGTGGTCCAGTGAAGGCATGCTTGGTGGAGGGGGATTGAGAGGAGATGACCCTAAAGAAAACAGTGATTAAGCAGGGAGGTAGGGGCAGGACATCTTAGGAGAAGGGAATGGCTTCCGCACATGCTCTATAGGAGGAGGAAGCATGGCCGGCCTGAGAAACCAGTCAGGCCACATGGTGGCACCACGCCAGATGGGCAGCTGGAGGAGCGGGTCTTTGCTGAGGCTGTGGAGGTCAGCAAGGGCCAGACCCTGTGGGCTTTAGAGGGATTTCAGAGAACTTCGGCTGCCGCCATACATACGTTTCCTACTCACCTTCTAATCCCGTCTCAAATCACATTTACTAACCTTTGGTTGAGGAGGGAAGAAGGCGTAGTTTGGTTTCTAGTTTACCCAAAGGTAAATTTCATGAGCCTTCCTTACTTTTCCTTTGGTGCTGTGGCTCACTGTGTCCTTCCTCAGACCTACTTGGACCCGAGGATTATCATGAAGTCCTACTGAGGAGGGAAGATTATTCATATCTTCACTAGCTACAGGTAGACACCAACATCACCAGTTGTGACTGGCATGTTGTATGTGGTCAAAAATTTGAATAAAAGGTATCACTTTTGTTCCATTTCCTATATGACTATCACATAAGTGAGAGAGGCGTTCTGGTATTAAAGTTTCTATGAACATAGGTGGTCAGTGGAACATATTTTATTAATAGTGTGAATTACATTCCTCAAGGTCGGGGCACCTCTGTCAGATCCACCAAGCCACCTTATCCCTCTGTGTGGCTCTTTCAAAAGTCAGAAAGTGAGGTATCTGTTGATGTGTGATGAACCCTTGAGGCCCCCTTGCCTTTACTCTGCATCAAGGAAACTCTAGCTTTTCCTTCTGTTCAGTTTGAATTTAAGTTTATTTATTTATTTTGAGAGAGACAGAGACAGCACAAGTGGGGGTGGGGCAGAAGGAGAGGGAGCGGGGGAGAGAGAAACCCAAGCAGGTTCCACACTGCCATTGCAGAGCCCATCACAGGGCTCAGACTCGGGAAACTGGGAGCTCATGACCTCAGCTGAAACCAAGAGTTGGGCGCTTAGGTGACTGAGCCACGCAGGCGCCCATCCTTCTGTTCCATTTGAAGCCAAATACAGTTGGAGCTTTCAAGTATTTTAATTCTCATTTTTTCTAATGATAGATTATAGATTGATCATAAAGCCCTTGCAGGGTATTAAAAGGGAGATTGATAGACCCTATTGTTGACCCCATCTCTCTGTGGCTGTTAATACTTTATCAGGAACACCCAAATAATTGTTGTTTGACATTGCCAGGTTCCCGCGTGTTGGCAGCAAGCCTCCTGTACGCTTACCTAAGACTGAGAAATCGTGTAAGGTTGGTTTCTAACCTTACCACATTTCTCCTCCAAATGCTTGTGCACAGTGGTGTTTAATGTATGCCTGTGGGTAGAGGGAGGTTTCTGTATGTACATGTAGCCTGACATCTTTTAGACCTAAAAGGGAAACAAAATATAAATGTATAAGATCAGTGACAATTTATTGGATGAAGGTGAAGGTAGGATGGTGGCACGGTGTGTCCAGTAGAACTTTCTACAGTGTCCACTGCGGCAGCTGCTAGCCACACGTGGCTGGTGAGCACTTGAGTGAAATGGGGCTAGTGTGACCCGGGAGCTGCTCTTTTAAGTTTATTTCATTGTAATGAATTAAATATAAATATAAATAGCTACACATAGCTAGTGGTTATTGTATTGGACAGTATACATTTGACGGGTTCAAGGGGATGTCTATGGGAAGTCAGCAAGGTTGAGTGATTCTTCGTCTTTAGGGTCTACCCAGTTGCCTACAAAAGGGGTCTGAGTACCTGCCTTAACTACCCACTCTCAATAATTAAACCCTTATAAGTCTACAACCTTAATTTTTTTAATGTTTTTTATTTATTTTTGAGAGAGAGACAGACACAGCGTGAGCAGGGGAGTGTCAGAGAGAGGGGGGGACACAGAATCCAAAGACAGGCTCCAGTCTCTGAGCTGTCAGCACAGAGCCCACTGCGGGGCTCGAACCCATGAACCGTGAACCCATGACACTTAGCAACTGAGTCAACCAGGCACCCTTACAACCTTAATTATTAAAAATGCGTTTACTCCCTCTTTGGCTTCATTGCGTCGTTTCATTTTCCCTTACAGAAACTCAAGCAACGCCTCTGATGGATTCTTGTCTTCCTTTCCATCTATCTTCCGCATTTCAGCTCCACTAACTCTCCTCAGGATTAAGATCCCCAAATGACTCTCCAATTTTCTCAGGATAAAGTTCAAAGTCGCCTGCTTTAATGAACATAATGGCTTTTTCGGTTTTGTCTCACGTTGTGAAATTCTGGCTGTTTCAGTGTCAGCTGATTGTTGAGTTTTTACTGATAATGGTATCTTTATTCGTCACTGCATACGGGTTACACATTGTTTTCTCTATGTAGGGCTTTCAAAAAATCTGCCTCTTCCCACCCCCAAAGCCTATACATGCCAGGGCACATGGCGTTCTCCACTTGACGGATCAAACAGCTGCAGGCAGCTGAGCCCTTCACCTTTGATCCCTCACCTGGATATCCCTCCCCACCCCTCCCACCTTGCCAGCTCCCTCAGCTGGGTATTCACCCTCTCCTCCGCTGTTCACCTGGCTGACACTAGCCTCATTAGAGACTGAGCTTCCACACCCCTTCTTTTGAGAAATCTTAGGTGCCCCTTCAGTGATCTCCCAGCTCCTGGGGGCATAGGCATCCGGACCGGGGCAGGAGGAGGCTGTCTTGTGATGTCTGTTGAGCAGTTGGTCTGCTTGGTCAGAACCTCAACACCCTGAGGCGGGGGCAGTTTCATTCCTAGGTCCCGGCCTCACCCCTTATAAATACTAAATACCCGTTGAATGAATGACTCTGACAAACTCCTCACATAGGCTGTAATCTATGATACACATTTTGTAGAACTAGATAATGCAAAGTTGGGGGCACTCTTGCTTCTCTTCATTATTGAATGGCATCCCCGGTTCTCGAACTAATGACTTCTTCGTTGACTGCTGCCAGCATCCTTAATGGCCGCTGTCCGGTCACAAAACATCACTTGGACATCGTTCATTCAGTCCACAAATACTTGGTCGGAATCTGTCATGCCTCAGACACCACGCTCAGTGCCGGGAAGCTAGGGATAAAAAATGGGACAGAAGCATACAGGGTCCCTTCTCTCTACTGCCCCACATACTAGTGGCAAAGGTTGAACCACCAGTCAGGTGAGACATCTGGTAGTTTGAGGCAGTGAAGCAGCAAATGAAATAGGCCAGCCAGGCACTCAGTACGGGTCAGACACCCTTCTAGGTGCTTTACCTACATTAATGTCTTTAAAGCTCAGGGCAAGCCTGTACCTTCATTTATTTTCAGGAAACTGAGGCCCAAAGGGTCAAATAACTCAGCCAAGGTCACAGCCTTATAAGCACTGGAGCCAGAATTCGAAGGCAAACATTTGGTTCCAGTCGATGGCATGGCCACGGTGTCGCCCACACTCATGACCTAAGGAGAGGTGTTTTTGATTATATGGTCAGGGAAGAGTTTTCTGAGAAGGTAACTCTGGCCTTACAGAGAGCTTGGGGTTGACAGGATTCCTCCTGGAGAAAGTCAGAAACAGGTTTGACAAGTTTAAATAACAACAGGAAGGCCAGCCTGCCTATGAAGTATTCAAGAGTGGGGGCGGGGTGGAGGCAATGGTGAGAAAGCCAGAGAGACTCCAAGAGCGGGTTCGATCTTTCTCACTCAAGCTGGGTGGATGAATCCACAGCACCCAGATGAGGGTCGAGGTCATCAAATACGTCAACTGCTAGATAGAAGACATACCATTTTACCTGTAGTCTTGGTCGTTGCTGAATAAAAGTAAGATAGTGGCTCTCAGCTCAGGTCACGTGTTACCTTAGTGATGGTTGGAGCTACGGTTGGATTTCAAATGAAGCGTGCTTTTTTTTTTTTTTTAGCACAAGTTAACTCAGCATCTTGTTGCTGATTTTCTCATTATGATCATGGTAATAAACCAGATATGTGGTCTGTAGTCTCCGATCAAAGGAGAGACAGGACAGCAGAAACAATTCACTTTACAGTCCTTTATAATAAAACAAAAGGTATGCGGCGTGAGTGGCTAGGTTGTGACGGAACTGCCTTCCTGTGCATGCGCTTGAATAGAGCATTTTGAGATCACTTCTAAGAACTGCCCGTCCATTTTTATCAGTAATCTGGAAGCCTACACATACTTGTCATAGGATAAGTTGTATTTCAGTAAACCGAGGGCGGCCCGAGCCATCTGACATTAGAACAACTTTGTAAACTGATCCATGACCCATGACGGACTAATATGTAACTGTGGATATCAGATCGAAGAGACCCAACATTTGGCAAGAAAGCTCTTCCCCCTCTTCCTGCCACACCCCCTTGTAGCAGGAAGAGAATTTGCATGAGTGTCAGACGAGCCAAGGAAATCTATGAGAGCACAAAACAAAACTAGGAAATCGCGGCACACGTTCGATGAATCCCCAGTTTTTTGTTCACGAGTTAACAGCATATGCGTTTGTCTAACATCCTGTCTTATGTATGTCTTTCTGAAGCCGAATCTGGATGGAGGGTATTAGTTTAATTTGATGCAAAAGCTCACTTGCTATTTTTGCGCCCAGGCTTCGCTCCTCCGTCCCTAACATCTGTTTGGAGTAGTACTCTGGATGCTACAGAAGGCAAGTTTGGTTCACAGAACAGAAATGTTTACCCATGGCAGGCTTCTGTAGTTTGTTTCTGTGCAAAGGCACCAAGTATTTGCAAACTCACAGACTTCACAAGGTAAATAAACTAGGCTTCTTTTCCAGCCTTCCAAGAAAGCTCTGTTTATCTACCCGCCTCACGCAAACAGTGGCCACTCAGTGATCTCTCAGTGAAGGTCCATCACCAAACAGTGTGCTTTTCAGACGTTTCCTGATAAATCCCAAGCAATGCTATAAAAGAAAAATAGAATTCTGTTATTCTCATTTTACGGCTCAGGAAATTGAGGCTAAGGGAGGGAATGCAAGTAAATGAAAAGTCGCGGAGATTTTAAGGTATGGACTCAGAACTTGAATCTAAGTCCAGACTCAAAATCCCTGTTCTTTTTCCCTTTGCTCACTATAGTCTCTCCATTCATAAACAGATTCCCTTTCCTTAATAACTACATTTGTGTGTGGCACATATGTGGCGTTGGCACTGTGCTGGGTAATCTGGCAGATAGAAAAAAAGGAAAAAGAAATGCCTTGGATAATGAGACATGAGTCTTACATAAGCTGTGCATCAAATATAGGGCTGAATTAAGGCAAAAGTCTCAAAGCCAAATGTCCACAGGCACCAGACTAGTCATGGAATGCGCGACGTGGGACAATGCGGAGGGTTGGGGGTAGCCCCTTCTTAGTCTGTCCAAAAGCTGTCTATACAAAATAGGATTTCTGACTTCTCTTGAAAAATTGGATGCAATGAAATTCACAAAGAGTTGAAAAACAAACCTACTGAACGGAGAATTATGTCCACAAGAAAAGTAGAGAAGTTTCCAGTGCTTGACCCCTCATAGAAACATCAGTTTGAAGAACTATCCGTGCATGAAAATACCTTTACAACAGTGCAGCTAAGTGAATTAAAGGCTTAAGCCGAAGACTGGAAAATGTAAAACTATGTCAGAAAACAAAAATTCAACCAAGTTAATTTTAAAGATCTGGTTGGCTTTGTTCCATGATTCGTGAAGTAGGCAGCAACTCATCTACTGGATAGAAAGGAGTCCAGGAAGCTGTACAACATGGAAGACTTTGGTAGGCAGAAGGGAGCGGGGCAAGAAAATTGTATTGGCAAAAGGTAGATTGGCTGTGGAGAGGCCACCATCCTTTAGAGGAGAAAGCAAGGGTCCTTCAGGCAGATTGCATCCTAGTACTGCCCGCATAATTTCTCCTTGACTGGTTTATGATTCCGTTCCTGAAAGACGCCAGAATCGTAATTAAGGTAAGTATGGTGATGGGGGCATGTAGCATAAGTGACTCTCTTTGGGGACTATTGTCTCTTTTTTAACAACTACTAGAAGAGAATATAGGGAACATGCTTCTTGATGTTGGTCTGGGCAATGAATTTTTGGATGTGACTCCAAAAGTGCCCACAACAAAAGCAAAAATAGACCATTAGGATTGCATCAAACTGAACACCTTCTGCACGACAGAGGAAACAATAAACAAAGTGAAGAGACAACTTAAGGAATGGAAAACAATTTGCAAACTGTATCATCTGCTAAGTGGTTAATATCCAAAATATATAAGGAATTCAGGCAACTCAGCAAGAAAACACATATCTGGATCTTTTTAAAAATGAGCAAAGAACTTGAGTAGATATGCAGATGGACAACGGGCATATGAAAACATATTAAACATCCCTGATTATCAAGAAAATACAAATCAAAACTACAATGAGATATCACCTCATACCTGTTAGAATGGACATTATCAAAAAAGGCAAGATGACAGGTGTCAGCAAAGAGATGGAGAAAAAGGGTCCCTTGTACACTATTATTAGGAATGTATAGTCCTTATGGAAAACAGTATGGAGGTTTTTCAAACAAAAACTGAACTACCGTATGATCCAGCAATTCCAGTGCTGGATATATATCTAAAGGAAATGAAATTAGGATCTCAATGAGCTGTCTGCATTCCCATGTTCATTGCGGTGTTATTCACAATAGCCAAGGTAAGAGACCCACCTAAGTGCCCAGCAGCAGATGAGAGGATAAATAAAATGTGGTATACGTGCACAGTAGAATATTATTCAGCCATAAGGAAGGAAGGAATTGTGTCATTTGTAACGATATGGATGAACTGGGTGGTCATCGTGCTGAGTGAAATAAGCCAAGCAGAGAAAGACAGATACTGCGTATATGTGGAATCTAAAGAAAAGTTGACCCATAGAATCAGAGAGTAGAATGGGGATTGCTACAGATCTGGTGGGGGCAATGGAGAGATGTTGGTCAAAGTGTTCAAAATTTCAGTTACGCAAGATGAATACATTCTGAAGATCTAATGTACAGCATGGTGACTATCCTACTGTATTATATACTTGAAATTTGCTAAGAGAGAAGATCTTACAGTTTTTAACACATCTTCAAAATCTATGGTAACTTTGTGAGATGATGGATATGTTAACTAGCTTGATTCTGATAGCCATTTCACAATGTAGATGCCTATCAAAACATCCCATTTTACAGCTTAAATATATCTAATTTTACTTTGTCAATTATATCTCAGTAAAGCTGGGGAAAAAACCTACCGAGGGCCAGGCTGGGTCTGGGGACATCAATTTGTAGTCTCTCTGCTGGAAGGTTGGTTTTCTAACCCTAAAAATACAGACTCTGAATGTTTGAGTTGGGAGCTCCATCGTTAAGCTTGGTATTCTGTCAAGATTGAAGACGGGCTCTGATGCCCATAACTGGGCTCTGATGTTACACAGCACCCAACAACCCTATTTGTTGCTACATGTGTACCAGGCTCTCAAGTGGGTTTGCTGCCTGTATAGACATTGTACTTTGCATCACAGTAATTACCTGCATGTCATCCCAACTGTTAAAAAGAGTAGAATTTCAGATATGGAAAGGCCCTTAAGTGATCACATCTCTTTGTTAAGCAGATAAGAAAATGGAATACCGGGCACAGATGATCAGCTGTTAATCACTTGTGAGGCTTTGGGCAATGCCTTTGTTCTCCCTGGATCCCGTTTTCTTTCTCTGTAAAATCAGAGGGGATAAAATACACGATTGCTAACATCCCATAATCCTATGATTATTTTCCTTGGTTTTACCTTAAGGCAGGGGGTGAGGAGGGGCAGGAGAAGATAAATAACTGACGAAAATTGGGACCAGCCGTTCCCAACACGGCCTTCCTCCCTGGCTCATCCATACCACCCCTGCGAGAGCTTGGGAAGCCCAGTGAGCCACCCAAGCCCTGCGCACAGCTACCCAATGAGCGGACGCCACGTGGCGTACCCCATCACATCTCTGACAGCTGGCTCCTGGCTTGGCTTCCAGCTCCCGCTCTCTTTGAAACAAACGAGTGCTGTCAGTTCCACAGAAGGCGGGGCAAGGTGGGGTGGAGAGTGACATAACCCATCACCGCTACAGAAACAAGGAAAAACATATGTCTTCCTGATGCCGTGCAACCGTGGGCAGCAGCCTTGGGAATGGAAGAGCATCATTTATTCCCCAACAACTGAGTTGCACTCTCTTGCAAATAACAGTGGACGCTGTTTGTGCCACTCTGGCTGACTCACAGAACACGTGCCATTGTTTCTTGTAGGAAAATCACGTGTATTAGACATCAGCTACCTAAATTCCCTACTCTCCAAACTCAGAAGCCGAATAAAGGTGCATAGTGAGAATTTAAATAGCAGGAAGTACCAATAATCTACTGATTATTGCTTTTCAGCTAGCATGGAGTTTTGATAGCAATACTCCTGTGAAAATATTGATCTGACTGATTTGGTATTGAGAGTTGAGATTTCAGTACCTGAATACCTATATCTGGAATGCTTAGGCTCTTTGAGAAAGAAATCGAAAAGCAGTGATGGTATAATGAGTTGATAAACCAGATGTTACCTAATGTATAATTTTATAGTTTTCTGTTGTCTAAGTTTTTGGCCTATTTCACAAAAATGGCAGGCAAAGGAGCATATTCTTTACTGTTATGGAAGACAGAGTCCCTACAACTTGGGTCTAGCTAGTTTTTTTTTTTTTTAATGTTTATTTTTGAGAGAGAGAGAGAGAGAGCATGCATGAACGGAGGAAGGGCAGAGAGAGGAGACACAGAATCCAATGCAAGCAGCAGACTTTGAGCTATCAGCACAGAGCCTGATCTGGGGCTTGAACTCACAGGCTGAGATCATGACCTGAGCCGAAGTTGGACGCTTGATTGACTGAGCCACTCAGGTGCCCCTGACCAGTTTTCTGTAACACAGACGGGTTCTTCTCGCTTTCCCTTCAAAACCCTCAGCCACTTCTCAATGTACAAGAATTTGATACCATTCTCAGAGGTTGTCTGACTGTGCACTCCCATGGAATGTTGTATATTCCCTCATTCCTTCAGCATGATTTGAGTGACATGCCAATGTCAACTGAGTTCCAAGAGCTCAAAGTCAAATACGTTATCTGTCCTTGCAGGGATTTTACAGTACAAGAAAAAGAGTCGTATAGCTCCCTTTGGTAAGTGCTGCAGTAACATGCAAGATGGTAAAGAAGCCTATGAGAGAAGCATTAAATAAACCATAATGAGGAATCAGGAGAGGGACATAATCTATCTGATTAATTGGTTATATGTTTGTCTCCCAAAGGAGAAGCACCCTTAAATGTAAGCATCAATATCTTGCCTATTTTTATGTGTCTCAGTACTAAGCATGTTGCCTTATTTCTGTTTTTTTTAATTAAAAAAATTTAACATTTATTTATTTTTGAGAGAAAGAGACAGAGCATGAGCAGGAGAGGTTCAGAGAGAGAGGGAGACACCGAATCCGAAGCAGGCTCCACGCTCTGAGCTGTCAGCATAGAGCCCCACGTGGGCCTCAAACTCAGGAATGGTGAGATCATGATCTGAGCAGAAGTCAGATGCTGAACCTACTGAGCCACCCAGGGGCTCCATGTTGCCTTATTTCTAGTTCATTAATTGTTCAGGTGTTTACAGAGCACCTACCACGTGGCAGAGATGAGCAAGAAAAACACAAGCTCTAGGCTTTATGGAACTAATAGGAGCAATGACCAATAAACACAAAAGCAAATAGCTTTTAAGATAGACCATCAAGTAAGGATAAGAGCCGTATGGAAAAATAAAGCTGACTGAGATGGAAAATGACAATATTTGCTTAGTTTTATAGGGTGGTTTGAAGAGGTGGACTTCGGGCACAACTAAGTGAGGTATCTAGAGATAGAACATTCTAGATGCAGGAACCGTAATCACAGTGGTCTGGGTGGGAGCTGGGCTGTCCTGTGGATGAAACAGTAATGGAGCCAGTGTACCTAGAGTTTGATAACAAAGGCTTGAATGGTTTGAGAGGCTACTGGAGGCTGGATTTGGGTTGGACTGGAGTGGAAAGTGATTTGAAATCTGCATTTCTTTGTTTAGCTCTCTTCTTACAATAATAGAGCACAAATGTGACCTGTCTTAAGTGATGCTTTAGAAAAATAACTTTGGAGCGAGAGAGGGTCGGGCTTGCTGACAGAGAAACAAGATAGGAGGCCCCGCTTTATCCTGGGCCTGTGGCAATACGTGACCAAACTGGAATGAGACCACAGGGCAAGACAGCGTTAGGAGCTCAAGAGATCAACTGTGCGTTGAAATTTGTCAACATTGTTAACCACGTAATGCCTCATTTGGTAGGACGTTACTGGAGAAAATGAGGATTGGAGGTTGGAAGCACAAGTTTAAACTCTGCAACTGACATTAAAAAACACGACTTTGGTGGATATGAGCTATGACCATTTCTTCTCAGACGTGTAGCAAGCCCCTCCCTCCACAGGGTGCTGACGTGACATGTGGAGCAGGAAGACTGTTTATTAGCAGACAAAGCACCAAAGCCTGGAACGATCTAGAGGGAGAGGCTGGCTGCGTGGTCCCATGCGAAGTTGGTGGAGAGTCTGGTTTCTATTAAATCCAGACCTGCTAGCTATCTCTGCTTGGTCCCTCACAATTAACCAACAGCCATTATGGTAGTCATGTGTTTTCCAAATGACATCCTTTCTTAAGCTTCCTTTGAAATGATCTGATTCACAAGAAAAGGCTGGAGCAAAGAGGATTATGTGACACAAGGCTGTCAAATGGCTCCCTCCTTAGTCTTCCCTAGATGAGGAAGTCTTCATGACCAAACTGCTTGTAAGGGTCATGTAGCTTTGATGTCTGTTCTTGTTGATTGTCAAGGCGTATTTAGCTTTCCGAGGAGCTGAGAAGATGAGGTTTCCCTTTCTTCTTATTCTGTGTATGTCCCTCCCAAGGATGACATGGAAGGCATGCTGTGGTTGTCGCAAAGCAGAGTGTCCCAGCCCTGCCCTGAAAGTACTTGCAGTAATAAACTAGCAGGGAAGAAACCAGAGTGTTGCAGAATGAAATCTTGAACCAGATCAAGTAATGTCCAGTAAGGCTACATTGCAGAGAGCAATACAGTTACCTCCAGATCCACAGAGAAGCTTTCTCAGTGATGCTGCTGAACACCCCCACTCTGGTGTGGAAATTGGGAGGAGAAGTCAAAAGGAGGACCTTGGTTTTAGTGCCATTTGACCCCACCCTTCATTTCGGGAGATCTGAACTTATGGCCATTTCTCCATGTTCTTTGGATCCATCTCAATGGCAGTAACAGGTAGTTGATGGAAGGTTAGGACCTACCTTAAGCCAGCTCAGAAATATTTAGTTGTCAAGAGCCCCACCATAAGCGTAGGTGGTGTGGACTACTCTCCTACTCCCCACAAAAGCCACAACCTCTCTGGAACCCTTGTGGGGTTTTTTTTTCAGCTTTATTGAGATATAATAGACAAATTCAATTGTAAAATACTTAAAGCCTATTACATGATGATTTGATACACATGCATAGTCCCCCCACTGAGTTAGTTAACACGTCAGTCACCTCACATATTTATTCATTCATTTTTGCAAACACATTCGGTCTACTCTTAGTAAATTTCATTTGAACAATCCAACGTCTCTGGAACTTCTCTTGAGTCCTCATTGGATGTGTGGTAAGAGCGTGCAGAGGCTGTGTGGCCAGACAGTCCTGTGATAACAAAGGTGATGGAAGTACCCATGCAGCTGAGCCATGTGGCGGGTGGGGTATTGCAGATAGAATGCCTTGTAGAGTGGCTGGCACATAGCAAAAGTGAATGATTCCTCTAGGCGGGACAATGAAGGAAAGGGGAGAGGAGGAGGAGGAGGAGGAGACAAATTCCCCCCACCTCTACTGATCATTATTAAGCACTTGGATTAATTAATTTATGAATGTTGAAACCTAGGATCCTTCTTAAGACTGCTTATACAAATTGTGTGCATTTATGAGCATTAGTGTAGTTTTTTGAAATTAATACTAAAATATATGCAATAGACTATGGTAAACACGTCAACCATTTTGGTGTTCATGTGCTAGAAAAACCAAAAAAAGCTTTCTTGAGATCTGTACCCTCATGAGAATGGGCACAGGCATGGATGGGAACAGAATGGGCTTATAAATCCCAACCCAGTGCTACGCTGTGAATCACTCTACTCTGGTCTCATGAGATTCGGGCTGTTGAAGTCATTAAGTATTTATTTCAACAGACATCTTTTTAATCAGCCAAATGAATAGATTTCATCAATGTGTTAATAACATCTCTGAAGAGCCACTAGAATGGCATCTTCTATACCAGTACAGACGGTTATAGTTTAAGCGCTCTGAGGAAACAGTCGATTCATCTTCGTGTCAGGAGCTTAAACCATTGCACATGGTCAAAGCCATGTTACTTAATATTGTCTTGGAGCCAAAGTTGGTTAGTGTAAGTGAAAGCAAAGGATAATTTTTTGTTGTTATGATGTTAGATTTGGGAATGTGGATGCTTGCAAGGGTGTCGGCGGGGAGGGAGAAATTTCAGGGCAGGAAAAGGAAGTTGAGAAAGATCTACATATAGTGGAGAAAACAGAAGGCATGCAGTGGGGGACAGGGAATTGGAAATGGAAGATGTGGACTGGGTAAGTTGTGATTTGATGTTGAGTAGTTCTAATTATTGTATCTTTCATTTTTGAATGACTATGACTGAGTCCATGGCTATGACTGAGTCCGTTGTCTTAAAGGCTACTTTCAAAAGTACCAGTTGAAATAGGCTTCCATTGATTTTGTGAAGGATGATAGCTTCGCCTTTCCAGATGTGCTCTTAAATACACCAATTTACGGATATCAAAGGTGCCCCAATGGGGCCAGTGACATTTTAAATGGTGTTTAGTGACCTGAACTCAGGTTGAGGAAGCTACACCTCCCTGAGTCATAGTTTTTATGCGCACAACCGGCTGGCTGATCGGCAAGGGCTCTTTCTGAGAGATTGGTACCCATTCTGTATTGGAGGAATCATTCCCTGAATTGCTACCAGTGAGGAGGCCTCCTCCCAAAAGAAAAGTGTCCTGAGCTCTACCTACTGGAGTATTTGAAGAAGTAGCCCAACATCCTAAGCTAGGAAAGAGAAAAAAGCGAGGCAATCTTAAGAACTTCTGCAGAAAGATTTTTTTTTAGCTCTTTTTTCTAATCCATCCTTATCATTATGACTCAGAAAGCCATAGAGACCGACAGGACATGGAGATTCCAGCTGCCTAGTGGAGGTCAGGGGTCACGGGGAGAACTGGTCTTTGCCCAGCGATGCACCTGTGTACCGCAGGCAGGGTGCCCAGTAGCGTCCGGAGCGATCTGCTCAGCTGTTGGCT
Organism: Mungos mungo; assembly: GCA_004023785.1. Taxonomy (NCBI): domain Eukaryota; kingdom Metazoa; phylum Chordata; class Mammalia; order Carnivora; family Herpestidae; genus Mungos; species Mungos mungo. The sequence goes on from PISW01006870.1 coordinate 27,040, forward strand.
GGATGTGGGCAGCACGTAACTTGAGAGCAGTAGTCTGTGGTCATGGTGCATTCTGCCATGTTCTCCAGAAAGGCAACTTCGCTTTTTCTCTCCCAGTAGGAACATTCCATTTATTCTTGTGGCAATCAAAGCATCCTTTTTCCCTTGATGCTGCCTTTTTTCAGTGGAGGGCAGTTGGATAAGAGATTGGGTGTTCAGAATGGACCAATGCTGGGTTTCAACACTTTAACCCGTACACATGTAGATGAGACGTTAATGGGTCCAGAGGGGTCATTGAAGAGGAGCAGTCCACTGATTTCCTCGCCACCTGCCATCCGTCTTTCCCATCCCCATCAAAAGGAACCAACAAACAAGTCAAAACAAAATCTGGAACCTTTGCATTAAGCAACTCTCCAAGGTGAAAGCATCCATGATTTCTCCTGTCTTTAAATATCCTCAGTTACGTGTGAAAGAATGTCATTTATATGTCTCTTTGCCAGTCTCTCTCATCAGTAGTCCTCTTGTTATTTGTCTCAGTAAACAATACTTCTGCCCCCTCTCAGAATTCCAGGTCTAGGTGAAACAGAAAATTATAATATCAACACACTGTTGGAAAACGACATGACTTCTCTGCTTTGTTCTCTCAGATAACCAAATGGAATAATGGTAAGAAACGTGTACTAGATGTTTCTCTGTGCCAAACGCTGTTCTTAGCACTTCAGAAGTACTAGCCCCTCTAATCCTCTAAAAATCCTCTGAGGAAAGTGATGCTATTATTCCCGTTTCACAAATCAGGGATCAGAGCTGATTTGTCTCAGGATCTGAGAGACTTGCGAACTTCTTCAGGAGTAAGGGAAAGGACAAACGGGTCCCTTAACCATCGCAGAATTGAAAAAACCTTGTGACTCCTAGCTTCACGGTCTCCTCTCTCACCAGGCAGTGAGCAACTTAGGGATATTGATAGTATCTGATTAAATTTGCATCGTGAGCCAGCTTTGCAGTTTTTCGAAGGGAGATTACTGTGTACATGAATCTGGAAAACCTAAATCCCCTTCTAATCATATTTGTATTGTGAGTCTAGTTCATGGTAATATTGCTATCAAAAAAAAAAAAGGATGGGAAATGCCAGATTTTTGTTGACGTATGTATTTTTGGTTTTTTTCCCTCCCAAAATGTAAGAGATTCCCCCCACCCCCGGGAATCCTAAATATACATTCTTTTTTTCAAAAGGCACGTCCACATGTAAGAGCCTGTCCAAGTTGTCAGTTAAGCTGGCTCTGCCTCTGTAGATGCAGATGGCCGAAAGCTCTATTTCGTTTTCTCGGAATTGTGTGCTTTGTAGAGCACAGAGGATATTATCAGGGTCAGTGTTCTTTTGACATAAGAAGGTCAGATTTTGTCTCCTCGGCCTGATCGTTGGTCCAGATACTTCCATTTACTCTCATCTAGAACCTGGGCAAACAAAGTCTCTGAAATTTCAAGCCCCTGATTTCTTTTTTGAAAGTCACTATGGCTCTATGTTTTGTGTGACTATTTAGGGAGCAGTTGACAACTTAGCACAATGCCTGATAAATATTCACTTATTTGATCAGTGAGAAAACCCCAAGTTAGGGATACTTTCATTCCTATCTCACAGATGGAGGAGAAGAAGCAACCGGAAGTTCAGAGAGCTTAAGCCCCGCGAACAAGCCACAGAGCCTCAAGTTTACCGCTCAGCTATTTCATTTTTCTATTGAGCATTTCCCTTACTGCACGGTGTTTGTGCCATTCCATTGGTTCTTAATTTTTGTCACTTCACAGAATTCTAAAACAGTCTCATGTCAGTTAAGACCTTCTCGGTCTTATTTCCTAGACTCACTTCCCCTCTCTCTCCCTTCAACCCCTGGATAACGGACTCCTGTTCCAAATTCACTACGCTTCGTTAAGCTTTTCGCTTTCTCTGAACTGAGATTTCTTCTTTGGGGTGTCCTTGTCCATGTTGGGCAACAAATCAGTTATTTATTCTTTAGTGCTATTGTTTGGACAAGGTAACATATTTTTTTTTAAAGAATGTGACATTGTAACTGAGGTCACAATATTTTTTGCTGTTGTTGCTAATGTTAGCGATGGGTTAAAAATTAAAAATGAAAATTAAATTGATTTTTGATAACCACAAATATATTTATTTTTGCTAGTAGTTTCTCCAGGCAGCCTCACGGGGCTACTTTGTAATTCTATTAGTCTTTCCTCAAAAGAGAAAGAGAATTTTGATATTGCCCATGGGGGCTCTCTTTTTATTATTACTTCAAAACTTTTCTTTAAGATAGGTTATCTCACTTGTAGCAAACATCATTAATTCATTGAATCAGTTTTTGATTATTAGGCATAAGTGCTGGGGTATAAGACACTTAGGACAAAGACCTTGTCCTTTCTGGAATCTGTGGTCTCCCTTTTTCTGTTAAGTTCAAAGCCTTTGATAGAATTTAAAAATATGACCTAGAGGGAGTGCATCATACAAGGCAATTTCTTTTTATTTTTCTTATTTTTTAAATGTTTTTTTATTTATTTTTGAAAGACAGATAGCGCGATCAGGGGGAGGGTCAAAGAGAGAGGGAGATACAGAATCAGAAGCAGGTCCAGGCTCTGAGCTAGCTGTCAGCACAGAGCCTGACGCGGGGCTCGAACCCACAAACTGTGAGATCATGACCTGAGCCGAAGTCGGATGCTTAACCGACTGAGCCACCCAGGCGCCCCAAGGGTATGATTTATACCCTACATGAGTCCTTTATGTATTATTTGGCCATTGAAATCCAAATTAGGAAATAGGGGCTCCTGGGTGGCTCAGTTGGTTAAGCGGTTAAACACCCAACTCTTGTTCTCAGCTCAGGTCGTGATCTCATGGCTCGTGAGTTCAAGCCCTGCATCAGGCTCTGCGCTGACAACACAGAGCCTGTTTGGGATTCTCTCTCTCTTCCTCTCCCTCTCTCTGTCCCTTCCTCTCCCCTCTCTCCCCCTCTCTTTCTTTCTTTCTCTCTCTCTCTCAAAAAAAAAGAAAGAAACAGGAAACAACTGCTAACAAAGTATATTATCTTATTAAAGTATCTCTGTTGCAAAAGTATAAAGTGGCAAACTATGATCTGTGTAGGATATTGGCCCTTGCTCTGTATCCTTTGAATTTTTGAATTTAGCCGCTAAGTTAAGTGGCAGGGTTTCTAGGTCTTTGAAACTGGAAAAGATTGACACCTCATGTGGGAGCAATATTCAGTCCAGAAGGGGGCACAGCAGATTCTTGAACTCTGGCTCCCTCCGTCTTCTGAGGGAAAGGAGCCCCCTTGGGTGGGCAGCTGGGGACAGCTCTCAGTGTTAGCACGTCCACCCACCCATGCACTTGAGGCCTTTCCTGTCCTTCCCTAGCTTAGGGGAAACCTAAGCGCGTTGTCAGGACCCATCCTTCTGGTAGCTCACGGGGTCTCTATTCCCTCCCGTCCCCCTCATGGGCTTCATCAAGGCTTCCCCTGCAGGAGCCAGGACCGGGCTCTGGTCTCATGAAAATGCCGGAAAGCCTCCTATGCCCCTCCCCCTGGACTCACCCTTTCCCCTAGTCCTTATTTTCTCTCACAGAACCCCCCCCCCTTTTATTCTTCACCAAGGAATACTTCATACCTGTCTGTGATCTTGCTTAATCCCTGCCTCCTCCATTTATCGGGCTGCCACATGCGTTCATCTCACCCATCTCTTCTGGAATCAGCCAGAACGTTGCATATGTTCAGTAAGTCAAGATGGCGTCCCACGTTCCACACATAAACAGATGGCTCCTTGTGGAGCTGCTGGGTTTGTGTTTTTAAACTCTAACATGTATTTATTTGGTCAGACTCCAATGTTTCCTATCAAACCAAACCCCAAAAGGAATATGTTTCTTCCTTGACATCCAGCGCTGTGAAATTCTTGTTTGGTTTTGAGGAATGATTCTAGATTTTTGTCCTGGTCCCTGGGAACTGAAGAGAGGGCTGTGTGTGCCCAGTGTGTTTGTCCAGATAAAGGACGACAATTCTTCTTTCTTCCCTTTTTTAATGCTTTCTCAATACAGAAGTTTTCACTGTGCATTTGAGTTGCCTAAGGTGCTCAGGAAATGGGGAGAATAGAGAAAAGGCTTCCAGACCGGTTAGTCCAGTTAAGGCACTTAAGTGGCTTAAGCCTTTGATATTAGTTTAACCAACGTAGGAAGTTAGTAAGGCAGGAGGGCTTTCATGGATAAATCACTCCACCTCCCCACCCCCACCCATTTTAACTGTGTCCACTGGGCACTGTAAATGGTGGCTTTTGTCTTCATGTGCGGGGGAGGCCAGGGTCTACCTGAGAGGGACCCAATTCTACCTTTGCTTCAGCTGAGATTTCCTGACAGCGTAATCCTGAGGTTTAAATAAAGCCGTGCAGTTTTTGCCTTGCTCCCAGCTTCCCAGCGAGGCTTCAGAAACACCGCCTGGTCTTTATGTATTTCGATGTGTCCCTTTCCACCTCTGGTGTCCTTGGCTGCAGAGGGAGGGGTGCCATTGTGTCCTCAGCGCGGCCCCCGGTCTGATTCCCTTACTCCACAAACATTGATCGACTAATAAACAAATGCTGATTGACTGACAACATGTGACTTACAGCAGGGACGCCCGTGTGGCTCCTGCCGTCACAGCGTGTACCTGAAAATTCTAGTCCTCGGTGGTGGGGAGAGGGTGGCCTTTTGTTTCCATCCTTGTAGTTAGACGCAAGCACTGTGGCCTCAGAGAATTCGGAAGTTGACGAAGGACAGGCCATGAGCGGAGTTTCTTTGAGGGGAAGGGACTTAGCTGTGAGCACTAGCCAAGCAGGTCTATGGGAGCAGGAGATGAGAGGTCAAAGCCAAAGTGTGTGCAAGAGTGTGTGGGGGAGGAAAGCGCATTTTCCCTCTACCCTACTAGGTTCTTGGCTCAAACCCTCTCTGTAATAAAAGACAGATTAACAGGAGAAAATAAGGATGTTTAATACATGAATACCTCCTGCATACAGGGGGTGGCTCAGGAAAACTTTGCTCACTCCTCCCAAGGGCCTAAGATACCACCTTAAATATCATCTCCAGCTCAAGACAAAAGATGTTGGGGGGCACTTGAGGGGGGCACTTATGGGGACCCACAGGGCCTAGTGCTGTCAGCAAAGGTAAGGTTGTCATACAGATTTAAGTCTATACCTTCTCCATTGAGAAGCGGTTCCAGTCCTGATTTCCTTTATAAATGCAAATGTCTCTTACACAAGGGGAACATCTAGGCTTTCAGAGCTTCTCCAGGGTGGGTTGTTGGTTAAAAATAACCACTGCACCACTACAGTGGTGATGCTACCTCCCCTTGTAAGGTATCAGGCTGGGAAGGATTCTCCCCGTTCTGCTCATGAAGAAGCTAAGGTCCAGTGGACTGGTTCACAGAGTCCTTTGTGCATTGAGATAGTCATCAGAGAGGTTAAAGACGAAAGTTCTGCTGCGTGGGTCACGAGGGTGGAGATCTGGGTTTTGATGGTACGTGATTCTGCCGCGGATTGAGGGAGTCTGTGCGTGCTTTTCAGATCCCTAAGTGTTTCTGATGTTCGGCAAAGTTTAAGAATTGCTGGCCTGTGTCTGTGTTTCTTGAACATTCACAGACATACAGATCACCGGGGGATCTACATGCAGACTCTGATGCAGCAGATCTGCGGCGAGACCTCAGTCATATCTCTCTTTTTTGTTGTATAAGCTTATTTCTTTATTAGAGAGAGGTGGAGAGAATCCCAAGCAGGTACCGTGCTTTCAGCACAGAGCCCGCTGCGGGGCTTGATCTCACAAACCATGAGACCATGACCTGAATCAAGAATCAGATGCTTAACCAGCTGAGCCACCCCAGCACCTCCTGAGTTGGCATCTCTAACAAGCTTTAGGCAGGCTGGAGCTGTAGACCACACTTGCTATACCAGGATCTGGGTGTCCAGAAACTTCTGAACCAAATGCAGGAAGAGAGAGGGTGGCAGTAGGGAAGAGAAGGCCCGGGGTCTGTTACGGCTCAAATACCTGGTGCAAAGAGACCCACTCTGTGCCGTCAACTTGGAAAACGACACCGTGGTTGGTTGGGCTTTGCTGAGTCCCCTGTTGTCGCCAGGATGAGGATGTGGAAGGGCAGCTGGCTCCCCAGGTCCCACCCCGACCAGGTCCAGTCACTCACCACTGACAAAACCCAAAGGCAGAGAGATGAGTTGTGGGGAGATAAGAAAGGGATTTATTTCAATGAAGTTAACACCAGGAAGACAGGAGACTGATGTCTCAAAGACAGTCTCCAAAGTGCTGAAAATACTCCCAGGTTTATATAAGGAGAATGCAGGGCAAAGGTCAGTGAATACCTGCAGGTGGGTGGTGAAGGTCAAATCCATCATTGTCTTGGAATCATCACACGGGGTCTGGCAGCTCAGGGCTGGTTGCTTGAGGAGGGAGTTTCCGTGCCCACGGAACGCAGGATGCTTTGCCCACTGGGTCTTTTGCCTGAGTAAAGAGACAAGCTGGAAAGAAGAGTCTGATCAATTAGAAAGTACAGATTGAGGCCAAAGCAGAGGTGGCTGAAATCCTTGTGGACTCTTTCCTCTCCATTTGTCTCTCAGTCAAGGAGCCCAGGCCCCTCCGTGGAGATGAGCATAGCCACTCCCCCTCCTCGGCCACCCGTGCCAGCCCGTTATTCAGCGCCTGTGAAACCAGATGGAATGTCTTTGTTTTTCCTGCCCATGCTGCGGGTCCCTTGGGGGCAGGGCTGCTGTCAAACTGCCCCTTCCGTCCAGTGTTTGCCACAGTGTACCCCACCCCCGTCACAGCTGCAGAGGCTCTAGGATGTTCCGTGGCTGGGCCCTCAGTCACACATGTCAAGATTAACAGTGAAGAGTCTGCAATAGTAGCCAAAGGCACTGCTCCTGAGAGTCAAGAGCTCCCGGTGCCCCAAACTTTGCCTCTTGGGCATAAGGATTATTTTAAGCTGGTTGTTTTTTAAGAAACAGCAGATATAAGGAATGCTCTGTAAACTGAGTAGAAGTTACCATTTTGTAAGAGATACTTGCATTCACGAGGAAAATCTCCATTTGTGGGCATGTCTTCCTGTCTGCACCAGGGATATTGGTGTGGGGACCAAATCTCTAGCAACTTGTCAGGGAGAAGGCCAAGACTTAAATCTGCATGACAACAGTATCTTTGTTATTTCTGAGCTTCTGGTCACCTTGCATGACTCCCCTTCCCCCACCCCCCTCACCTCCTCAACATCTCCTTGTATCGTAAGCTAGAGACAGTGTATTTGTAAAGTAGTGTCTTGGGCCCTTTGGGGAGTTAGTCAGTTTTCCTGGGTAACTCCCGTATATACAGAAGGCATACATGTTATTAAATGTCAGTTCATTTTTCTCCTGTTAATCTTTCATTAAAACGGTGATAGGGTTTTGGAGTGGTGCTGGGGTCCGGAGCCAATGGCCAAGAAAGAATTCTTGGGCATTGGGTGCAAAAAAGGTCATTTTATTAAAGTCCAGGGATAAACCCCGGGGTTGGAAGGAGCTGCACCGGGGTTGTGAAGAGTGACCGGATATATACTGTGGAGTTGGAGGAGGTAAAGTGAAGAGGCAGTTCCTAAAGGGATTTTTACATGTTAAAGAGGGTTAGTATGATACTGGAGGCCAAGTCATTGTCACGCTAAGGGTGTTTTTCTTCCAAGAAGGTATTACTATTAAGAATGTAGGGGGTTCTTGGGGAAATGTTTTACTTCATATTTGCCTCAAGTATTTGTCAGTGGGCTGCGAGTTATAAAGAAATTACTTTCACCTGCCATTTCTTCTTGCCTTTGATCGCCCACATCACTAGGGAGGGGAGGGTGGTGTTAGGGCTCCAGGAGACAATCTGTAGGCTTCTGGAGCTTAGGCTGTTGATAAGGTTGCCTTTTTCTTATGATTTACTAAGATATTTGTAAACTGATGGATCCGTATCAGTTAACCGTTTGTTTTTCTTTCTTTTTCCTTTATTTTTGAACAGCTGGCAGTGTCCGAGGACTATCACACATATCCCGCCTGGAGATGGGGGGAGGGGGATGAGGGGGGAGCGTTGCCAACTTTTGCTTTGCCCTCCTTTGCCTTATGCTCCCTCATCAATGGGGTCTGATCCAAGAACCCAGAAAGGTAACAGGAAAATTATTTTTCCTTCCCTATAATGCCGGTGCTGGCTTTCCTACTTAGTTACCTTAGCCTCAGTGTTGTCTTCTCTAAAATGGGGGTAATAACATTGTAACTGCTAACGGTACATATAAAATAGACAATATATGTCAATTACCTGGTACAGCGCCCATACACAGGAAGGACCCAATGAGCAGTTACTGGAAATCACCACGAAAAAAAAGAGATGCATGGGATATTAATGTTTTCTGTGTGTTTGGTTCTTAGTCAGGTCTAATAAGGACACGAAAAAACGAATTCCTCATCTCACCGTTACCTCAGCTGCTGGCCCAGGAGCATAACTATAGTGCGCCCGCCGGGCACCATCCTCACGTACTGTACAAAAGGACAGCTGAGGAGAAGGTCCAGCGTTGCCATGGCCACTTGGGCTCCAGCGGGCGTCACCTCCCAACTCACCCTCCCCACACATCTCGGAGTCAAGAAAGAGAGCATCACCACCCAAGGTTGCAAAAGCAGCATTTTTGTGGACGACGCAAGAAATGTATGTAAGGAAACTTTTTCTTATTCTGTTCTTATGTGGGCCTTCGATAGTCTTTCTTGAGTGCCGTTGGGTATGTGGGTTTTGCAGGTTAAAACAGGGTACCCTAAGCATCCCCAGAAATTAGTCTTAGAGATGGACCAGTGTTCATCTGTGTCAGGCAAAAGCTGCGTGATCAATTCTTAATTCTTCTAGACTAAACTAGGAAAGGTTTTTTTTTAAGTTTAGTTTGAGAGAGAGAGGGTATGCGTGGGGGAGGGGCAGAGAGAGAGAGAAGCCCAAGCAGCTTCTGCACTGCCAGCAAGGAGCCCCATGCAGAACTCAAACCCATCAACTGATCATGACCTGAGCCGAAATCAGGAGTCGGACGCTCAGTTGACTGAGCCACCCGGGTGCCGCACTAGGAAAGATACTAACAGCTTTTGTTTCGTTTTGTTTAGCATCTCCAACTTTTTAGTTATGGGTCCCAATATTATCTTGGTTTCTGTGCTCATGAGAAAAGTACCCAGTCTCCCAGTGATGATGGGGTTGAGCGTTTGTTCTTTTTGAGCTCCTGAAGGATAGCTTCACAAGACAGGAGAATATCGGCACCCCACTAGATGTGACAGTGAGATACAGGGACCCTTGGGCATGGTTTGTGTCCTTTTGCATTTTGTAGACCCAGCAGTGTCCAACATAAATACAGTTTCAGCCCCAAAAGTAGTTATAAATGTTCTAATGGCCTGTTTTTTAAAAACTGAAGATAGGCAAATTAATTTTAATAACATATTTTTTGAAACCCAGTATATTACAAAATATCCCAACATGTAACCAGTATCAAAGTATTATCAGGTATCTTAACTTATGCTTCGGAAATCCAGTATTTGCTTGACACTTAGAGCACAATTTCAATCTAGACAACAAATTCTCATCAGACACACTCAATCTGCATTTGGATTTCATAAAATTTAAGGTTGGGAAGGTAGATTTACATATCCGAGTTGTCCCAAACATACTTATTTTTCAGTAACTGAATCAAGTGTTGCTTTCTTAATTTAAGTTGAAGTGACTTAAAATGAAACATTCGGTTTCTCCAGTGGCATCAGACACATTTCCGAGGCTCAGTAGCCATGAGTGGCAGATGCTGCTGAGGTGGATAGAGAAGCCACCTGATGGTTCCCCCGAGGGGAAGAGGAGCCAGCTTCCCTCCGCTCTAGATTGGGAGCAATAGTGAAATATCATGTCTCTACCATTGTAATTGGCCTTCGGGGTTTGGGGTGTTAACAGAAATACCCTTTAAGGAACACCTGTCTGGCATGGATTTGTGATAATAGTGGTATTCGTAATAGTGGTGATATTCATAGTGACAGTTACATGTATTTGATAGATATCAAAGCTAATTTTTAGAGCAGGCTTATGACTGTTATTATGGATATTATGTTCTTTTCATTGATGAGGAAACTGAGACTCAGCATCACTTATCAAAGTGGCTGACCTGAGGTTTTATATCTAACTCTAAATAATTTGATCTCTTAATTTCATTCTGCGGAAAACTATTATGACTTCATTAGAATGACCGTACCAGTTGTTAAAGTATGAAAATAACTCTATTAGTATTACATTTCTTTTTTTTTAACGTTTTTTTAAATGTTTGTTTGTTTTAGAGAGTGGGGGAGGGGCAGAGAGAGAGAGGGAGACACAAAATCCAAAGCAGGCTCCAGGCTGTCAGCACAGAGTCAGACGTGGGGCTTGAACTCATGAGCCATGAGATCATGACCTGAGCCAAAGTCGGAGGCTTCACCGACTGAGCCACCCAGGCGCCCCTGTATTTATTACATTTCTAAATGCCCTATTCCCTCCCAGCAACCCTTGGGCTTGTCCCTCTCCATTAACTAAAAGGATCATGTCTGCCCAATATCCTGAGAATTCCATGTCTCTTCTCAAAGGCGATGGCCAACATAAACTCTGTTAAGGTGGTACCTCCACCTTCCGTGTTACAAAATAGCTAATATCATTTTAAATTTCACCCTGACCGTGCTATTTCCCCAGTGACTAACTCATTATTAGGTCAAGGAGTCCTTACTGACCTCTTAAAGTTTGTATTGATGAAACAGGGGTATTAGACATGGATAGTGTTCTGTTGGGCATAAATTTCTAAATTTTATTTAGAAAACATATAAAGCGTTAGGAAATTAGAGGTAAAGGATAATGTCTATTTCTGCAGTGTTTTAGCAGTAAAATAAAATGAGCATTATCTGTTTTTAAAAACTATACTGATAAATTGATTTTTCTTGATCTGCTGTACCAACTAGATTTGTAGATTGTTCGGTTGTGTATTTTTTTTTTAACTCATTATAGTATTTTTGAGTTCCTGAGTCCATCCATCCACCAGCTTCTACTGAATGCATCTTTCTTCACGACAACTAAGGGCAACGCCCCGGGACAAGCACCAAAGACACCATTTATCAGTAGATTAGTCAAGTGTTGGTTACCTAGACTCTCTTCCACCCTTGTTTAGATTTCTGTCTATTTCACGCGGATGTTCTCTACTGATAATCCCTTCCAAATGCTCTTCTGTTCATTGTAGATGCCCCTAAGCCTCCCACGGAGGATACCTATCTCAGGTTTGATGAATACGGGAGTGCCGGGCGACCCAGACGATCGGCTGGAAAGTCACAAAAAGGCCTAAACGTGGAAACCCTGGTAGTGGCAGACAAGAAAATGGTGGAAAAACACGGCAAGGCAAATGTCACCACGTACATCCTCACGGTCATGAACATGGTAAGGGAGTTCGTCAGGACTCCAACCATTCTGGTTCTCTGGCACAGGCTGAAAATCATAGAATGTCCTTGGGTGGATTGAACAGCAGAGATAGCTCCATTATTTTACTGCCAAAAAAAAAGTTTTTGAGGAAATTGGCTTCATATGTACATAGATTTGGTAAAATTGAAGCCTGCATAGTTATGAATGTCGTCTGATTGATACAGAGTTTGGGAAATTTTCAGATTTTATTTTTGTTTGATTTTATTGTCCCAACAGGTTTCTAGCCTATTTAAAGATGGGACCATTGGAAGCGATATAAACATTGTTGTGGTGAGCCTCATTCTTCTGGAACAAGAACCCGTACGTGCCCAACTTCACTTCTTTCTTAACTCATTCTCCCCTTTAGGATGCACTTATTGAACACCTACTATGTGCTGATCCACGAACAACTAGTCCCTAGAATTTTGAGCTTGAAAATATGCTGACCCTGTCCTCAAAGAAAGTACAATCTAATAGGGTTGTGTACTTAACCAAAACATCACAAAGTAATTATTTGTCTGTAAATATATATGGTATATATGTATGTATACAGTGACACATAAGTATGATTAAATATGCTTCTATAATGTCAATATTGATGTCTATATACAAATACAAACATTTTGTAGGTTTCACGGGGAAGGTGCATTTGATAATAGATTTAAGGGTTAGTTGGATTTTGGATGTTGGATATGCCGGGTAATTGCAGGTAGATGTCAAAGGATATTTTGAAAATACACTGAAAATAAGTCATCAGAAAATCCTTACAGTAAACCTGTCTCCCCAGCACCATCTCAGGAACGACAGAGAATAAATAAGGAATATTTAGCTGCCCTGGAGTTGATTGCCTTGAGGGGCAGGACACAGGTACGGGGTAAATTAGAAAGCCAGACCGTATCATAGCATGTTAATTGCACGGTTCTCACTGCTTTGTAGTGTTTTGATGCCGAAACTGTATTTTTCTGACATGGGGATTACTACTCACATCATTTTTTTAAGTCCCCTGTGGCTTCTCCTCTTCATCTGTAACCCCAACAATTAATGTACAAGAGCAAGGAGTCAGAGACAAGACAAAAATTAATCTCATGGTCCAGGTGTGGAGAGCTCCAGAGGTTAATGACCTGTCAGATTGTTCGTGGAATTTCAGAAAGGTAGAAAGGAGGGTGTGTGCTGTTGAGACACTTTTTGTCTGTTACCCGCCACTTAACACTTTGCCCAAGGACTTTGAAGCTGGAGGCATCCTAATTCACAGATGATTAAAGACCCAGTCTCAAAACCCTCAACTTGACCCACGTCAATAGTGTTAAGGACGGATTCGGGTAAATAATTATGTTTAGGCGAAGTCTGTCTTCCCACCTCAGAATCTTTTTGTTTCAGCATCTGTTTTTGGTTTCAACATCCGTTCAGTGAACTTTCATTTTATTGACTGATGGATGGATTGCTTTTAATCTGTGATGTGCCAAGGCCTTTGCTGGAAATTCTGCTAGGGGTGAATTAGCTGGGGTCACTACCTTCCTCATGCTGTATTGAGGGAGGGACTGAACTTTATCACCATTAACTTACACTTAAATTCTAAAAGCTGTAACAGTTGTATAAAGATGATATTAGCATGAGATGAACATAGATATTCCTCACTGACGTCAGCTTATGTATTGTTTTTGTAGAAATGGAATTGGTCGTAAAGTACACTCCTAAAACTCTGTATTGGCTTGAAATATTGTGAGCATCTACCTGAATAGTTTTAGGAGTTGTTTTTTTTTTAAACATTGTTTCCAATCTTGGCGCAGGTATTTTCCTCTACTGACCTTTGTCCCTAGAAGCACGATGTTTCTGCATCTGCATGTGCACATGGGATGATTCCACGTTCTCGCCTCTGAGACAAATTCATGCTCTGATTTTTGTGGGTTTCCCCTAGGGAGGATTAGTGATAAACCATCACGCGGACCAGTCTCTGAATAGTTTCTGTCAATGGCAGTCTGCCCTCACTGGAAAGAACGGCAAGAGGCATGACCACGCCATCCTACTCACGGGATTTGACATTTGTTCCTGGAAGAATGAGCCATGTGACACTCTAGGTATGGTACAAATGGATGCTTCACTCACACCTATGAAAATACAGTAAGAAAACTTTCCACTGGGTGGGTAGCCCTTAGGATCCTTCACAAGGAGACTTCGTATTTAAATTGTGGACCATCTTTATTGTACCATCTGGTGAATGTTGTTCTATTTAATTGAATTCAGGGTGGAATGGTGAACTCATTTCCTTTATTTGTTTTGTATTTTTCTTTATTAACTCTATTGGTGAGTTAATAAATTGTTTATTATTGAGATATTGATGAACATTGAGATACACTGTTTAACTAGTCAAGTTGTGGTTTATTCTATAAGTGTCATGACTGCAGAACTGGGTAGCTGAAGAGAATTTGACTGACCTCCATGGTGTATAACTCTGTCCCTAGGTACCAGTCCCTGTTTTAGAAAGTTATTTGACCTTTAAGGGACACATCTGTCCTATATTTGCCCAAAACAGTGAATAGGGGCTATATATTCTACATCTATACTGTATTTTCTAGTATATTCCATTGCATGCAGGAACTCAACAATTTTTTTTTTTTTAATGAACTGACGATCGTCCGGATCAGTGTGATGGCGGCGGTGGTGGTGATGATGCCAGTGATGATAGGTCAGGTTTCTCGCATCACCTCACGGACCTCAGAGCAGCACGGCGGTGCAATTGATCCACAAGCGTGCACGGAATACTACCTGAGCACATAGCCGTGTTCTCCTGCTCAGGAGGACCCAGCCCGGGGAAGAAAGACCTTGAACACCACAGTGTGGTTCAAGATAGAACCAAGCCCTGGCTGGAGTGATTTTATAGCTGCTCTTGGAAGGAAGTAGCTTTTGAAAACAGAAGCATTTGTCATGTTATAGCGAACAGAATAATGCACATAATCTGTTCACATTGTTCAGGCCTTCTCATGTTACCTTCTTCAGAAAAAGACCAGGAAGTATATTCTCCTAGAAAATATACCTTGAGCTTTACTGCTAATATCACTGTTAAGTGGATATTTTGCATTGGGTTAGCTACCATTTTAGTGGTTGCTCTAACCCCAATAAAACTTAGATAAGGCATATGAATGTCCAGTAGCTTACTATTCAATATATGAAATAGAAATCATAATATTCAGGGCACCTGGATCGCTCAGTTGGTTAAGCATCCAACTTCACCTCAGGTCACGATCTCGCAGTTTGTGAGTTCAAGCCCCACATCAGGCTCTGTGCTGATAGCTCAGAGCCTGGAGTCTGTTTTGGATTCTGTGTCTCCCTCTCTCTCTGCCCCACCCCCGCTCACACTCTGTTTCTGTGTCTCTCAAAAATAAATAAACATTAAAAAAAATTATATTCGTTCTTCACAGGGTTGTGAGGCTGGGTCCACTGATGACAGTGTCTTTTAAAAGGCAAGCAAATATTAAATACTGAATTTTTCTATCTGGGCAGGACAGAAATCCATATGCCTTTTATTAGTTTTCCTGCCAAAAAAAATAAGTACATTAATCAAACTAAAATCAATTCCACTAATCAATGAAACTAAACGGTGTTGAACACTTTGAAGCCATAAGAAACGATCAGGTATCTGCACATGCTCCCTTTGGACTGATATCTGAAATTGCTCTCTCACAAGGGTTTGCCCCCATCAGTGGAATGTGCAGTAAGTACCGGAGTTGTACCATCAATGAGGACACGGGGCTTGGCCTGGCCTTCACCGTCGCTCATGAGTCAGGGCACAAGTAAGTAACCCCTGGATTCACCACTTTTTGTGAGAACTGGGTGGGTGATTCACTGGCATTCCCCTCGAACGGTGGAATAGGTAGGATAAATCTAGGGTAAAGCTTAGAACAGTACTGGACCAGGGACGCCTGGGTGGCTCAGCCAGTTACACGTTTAATTTCAGCTCAGGTCATGATCTTACAGTTCGTGGGTTCGAGCCCCATGTCAGGCTCTGTGCTGATAGCTCAGAGCCTGGAGCCTGCGTCAGATTCTATGTCTTTCTCTCCCTCTCCTGCTTGAGTTCTGTCTCTCTGTCTCTCAAAAATAAACATAAAAAAAGAATAGTACTGGACCATAAAGAGAGCTCAAAAGGGCAGTCATTGTTGATGTTGCTCTTTTTATTTTTTTAAAATAGTTTATTGTCAAGTTGGTTTCCATATAACACCCATTGCTCTTCCCCACAAGTGCCCTCTCCATGACCGTCACCCCCTTCCCCTTTCCTCCTCCCTCTTCAGCCCTCAGTTTGTTTTCAGTATTCAAGAGTCTCTCACGATTTGCCTCCTGCCCTCTCCCTAACTCTTCCCCCCCTTTCCCTTTCCCATGGTCCTCTGTTAGGTTTCTCCTTTTAGACCTATGAGTGCAAACATATGGTATCTGTCCTTCTCCACCTGACTTATTTCGCTTAGCATGACACCCTCAATGTCCATCCACTTTTCTGCAAATGGCCAGATTTCATTCTTTTTAATTGCCATGTAGTATTCCATTGTGTATATATACCATGTCTTTTTGATCCATTCATCTGCTGATGGACATTTAGGCTCTTTCCGTGATTTGGCTATCGTTGACACTGCCGCTATGAGATGATGCTCTTTTTAAACAACATTTTGTGGCTGCACAGACTTACACTGTGTGCTAAATAGACTAGTCCTCTAATGGGTCCTCTGGTCTTTTAGGAATTTCTACCATGTTTTGCTGCAGTGAAGATACTTTGAGTTCATTACGCCAAGGAAATAATCATGGAGACATGTAAATTTCCGGAATGTTAATTGTTCAAAGCCTCTTGATGCACACATGGGATGTTCTTGTAGTCTGTGTCACTGCGTGTACTTAACATTCTTCTCACTGATGTTAGTAAATCTTTCTTCTGTGAGACCAGAGTTGAAATGAGGAATGAGAAACATAAGAGTGTGAGCTGAATTTACAGGGCATGTAACCTGGTGCCAGTGACATTCTACAGAGAATTTTCAAAGGTTGTTTGAACAGTAGCATCCACATTGGCAGACGCATACTGCTTTACACACTGACTGTTTCGGAGGGCATGCTCTTTGGATGTTTGAGTTTAGGAGTGTTTGCGTATGTGTCTCATATTCAACATTTGTATTGAATGCTCGTTTTCAGAGCATTGGTTAATTTCTGACTTAAAAATAATAGCAAGGGCACCTGGGTGGCTCAGTTGGTTAAGCGTCCAATTTTGGCTCAGGTCATGATCTCTCAGTCTGTGAGTTTGAGCCCCGCATCAGGCTCTGTACTGATAGCCCAGAGCCTGGAGCCTTCTTTGGATTCTGTGTCTCCCTCTCTTTCTCTGCTCCTCCCTCATTTGCACTCTGTCTCTGTCTATCAAAATAATAAGTATTAAAGGAGCGTCTGGGTGGCTCAGTTGGTTAAGCAATCTGACTTCGGCTCAGGGCATGATCTCATGGCTTGTGAATTTGAGCCCCACGTCAGGCTCTGTGCTGACGGCTCAGAGCCTGGAGCCTGTTTCAGATTCTGTCTTTGTCTCTCTGCTCCTCCCCCACTCACACACTGTCTCTTCCTCTCAAAAATACATAAACATTAAATAAATATTTTAAAAAAGTTTTTAAATTAAGGCAAAACTTATGTACTTCACAGCTATAACTTATATTTAAATATGTTGGTGCTAGTGTCTCCTATGAGCATATTATCTTCAGGAAATTTGAATCCTGACCATTACCATTACTTACCAGTTTCCCAACATTTTATGCATGTACACAACCACATTCTTAGCAGGATATGAATGAGCCAATTTTATTGTGAACAGAGGTGCAAAAATGCCTGTCAGGCACAAGGCCCCTTCGTACAGAGCAGGATATAAACATGAATGCCAAACCTATGTCTGAATTTCTGTCTGCTCCTATCTCCTCCTGACCCTGAACTTGCTTACCACAGTTTCACAATTGGTGGCGAGAAAAAAGAAGTTTGGTATTTGAAATAAAAGAGTTTGACTCTCCCATCATTTTAGTTTAGCTTAGCTACCTTGACCAAAATTTCTCATGCTTACAGTAGATAGCAGACACAGCATTCTTTGGTTTTGTGGCTAACGCACAATAGAGCAAAGCCCTTAGCATTCTTTAGACTTTGCTACCTGAATTTTACAGCACTGCAGTTAACACTGGTTTGAACTATATGCAGGTCTACTTAGATGTGAATTCTTTTCAATAAATACAGTACAGTGTATTTTCCTGATGATTTTTTTGAAGGCCGTTTTCTTTTCTCCAGCTTACTTGATTGTAAGACTATAGTATGTAATACATATACCCTACGAAACGTGTCAGTTGGCCTTCAGTTATTGGTAAGGCTTCCGGTCAACGGTATGCTATTAAGTAGGAGGTAGAAGCTACCCTGGAATTTTCAACTGCAGGTGGGGAGGATCAGTGTCCTTAACCCCTGTGTTGTTCACAGGTCAGTTATACATAGTAACTCACTTTTGTTTGTCTCTCACCTGGGTTCGTTGGACATCAACGCATCTTCTTCCTTTGATTATAATTTGGAAAAGGGGTCATGGAAAGCTTTTCGGTTTTGTGTCTTCCATCTGTTTTAGCTTCGGCATGATTCACGATGGGGAAGGCAATCCCTGCAGGAAGGCTGAAGGCAATATCATGTCTCCCACGCTGACAGGAAACAACGGGGTGTTTTCCTGGTCTTCGTGCAGCCGGCAGTATCTCAAGAAATTCCTTAGGTAAGACATAGCGAGGAGTATTTTCGGGGTTGGAGTGGTGATAGCAAACGGTGTTCAACAAATGTTTAAAATAAATACTCTAGGGATGATGGTGGTGGTGGTGGTGGTGTTGGTAGTGATGAAGACGGTGGTGGTGATGGTGCTGGTGATGGTGATATTGTCATCGTTATTGGTGTTGAAAAAAATACAGTGAAGGTCTAATACTGTACTAATTGCTCTGCACATGTTGCTTTATTTAATCCTCATGGCAATCCTATTATGATCCTCATTCTCCAGTTGAGGAAATTGAGTCCTAGAGAGGTTAATTGTGTTGATTAACATCCTATAGCTGGTAAAGTGTAGACATAAGACTCACACTGAGGTCTGCTATGATTCTGAGATCTATGCTTACAGCTATCTCCTTCTCGTGACCTCCAGAGGTTGCTAGATACACATTTTACTGTGACTAATTATTTTAATCCAATCGCTCGTTTTGGTCATAGTAGTATTAACAATGCTAAAGTGGTGTGCATGTTTAACAATGAGTGGAATATTGTCTTGCTTAGCTATTTTGCTTGAAATGGCTATGAACTAGCTGTATGTCCAAAAGACATCCAAAAGAGGTGATAGTCATATAAAATCCCTTTGATAATTCAAAACTCCTACATGGCATTAGTAAAACGGGAGTTAGGAAGGTAGCACTATGTGATTCATATTTAATGACCCAAAGTTGGAACTCTTTGAAGTTTCCTTTAATTTTATTTAGCAATAATACATATTTGATGTTTGTAATTATAGGAACCCTCTAGCTGTTGTTCTATATCTCTTCCTGCTATGTGGACTCCCAAGAACACTCGGGGTCTAATCCCATTTCCCTTTGACCAAATGTTAGGGAAACTAACAAAGTTTCTTTGGGAATTGATAATATTGATACTATTTTTTTAACCTATCCTAATACATACTATTTGCAAGTGTTTATGGAATTTATGATACACACCAGGCAGAGCTGATTAAATGTAAAGATGTCTAGCCAAATGGTGTCCTAAAGAGTAGGAAGAAATTGACAAGACTTTTGCCAATTATAACTTTTATCAAATGGAAGATTTTCTTATCGGTTTTAAATTCATAATTTGGGGCTTAACATTATCTTTTCTATCTCATGTGAGAATGGAATCAATAAATATAAATCAAGTCCAACTTAATATAGACTGCATTTCTGTCTTTAAGATGGTATAGTTAAAGGTTGGGGGTGATGAGAACTGACTCTGAATGCTTACTTGGCTGGGCTAAGCACATTGCATTGTTTTGTCCAATCTGTTAAACCCTCAGGGAAGTCATTGTTGGCAATGGAGTATGTCACAGTTGCCCTTTGGTCTCATGGTTGACTTGGATTCCCATCTGTCTTCCTCCAAAATCATACTGACCACGATGCTGTTTGATACCATGGTTTAACTGATATCATACTTTAACCATTTGAGTTAAGTGGAAGGAAGGTTCTTTTTAACAATATCCATGCCATCAAGATTGATTTTTTTTTCTTAACATATCCCAGTTGAGCACACTTTGGGGAATTGCTCTGCTCAGTGCCCCAATGCTTTCTCTCAATGCTTTCAGAAACCTTATTTATATTTTGCTTGAAAAGACTATTTGAGATAAAGTGCATCTTGACCACTGCCCCATTATTTATTAAAAAAAAAAAAAAGAGAGAGACAGCATGACATTCAATGCTGTGAAGTAGGACCCGTCTCTGTCTAGTATATTTTTTACCTTTAGCGCCTAGCCTAATGATCACCACACAGTAGGCACCCAATAAAAACTTGTTGAATATTGTCGAATAGATAGTTGGGGAGAGTTTTCAAATATATTCATCTTTCCCATCGAACAGGCCTAATCAAATCACTTTGACAGCTATAATTCCTGTACCAGGTAAAACCTTCCATAGCTGTGTAAAATCCATCTTCGTGGACAGGACAGGACTCACACTCTGGAAAAAAATATACACTTTAAGTATGACCCAAAACTTTAGCCATGTTATATTTTTCTTTGCACGAGTGCATCGAGAGGTGGATTGTTTAATGTGGAAAGATCCCAGAGAAACACAGGAGTGTAACATGGATGTTTCTTCATGGCAGCACACCTCAGGCTGGGTGTCTGGTGGATGAGCCCAAGCAAACAGGACAGTATAAATATCCAGACAAACTCCCAGGACAGATTTATGATGCCGACACACAGTGCAAGTGGCAGTTTGGAGCAAAAGCCAAGTTATGTAGCCTTGGCTTTGTGAAGGTATGTTTGCTTGTGATTTCAAACTTACATTAAGATTCTGCAATGTGTCTGTGTCCCTACCAGAAGTATAAACATTTGGTTTGCAAGGCCAAAGGTTAGAGTCTGGGTTATCTCTAAAATGTCAGCTCCTTGGCATGATAATTAAGTGGCAATTTTACTGTCAATGAATTATCCAGGCTTATCCCCCATAGACCATGCCTGGTTTAAATATCTTCTGACTGCATCCTGGGAAGAAAGTTACTCCTTGCAGATGAGGATTTTATCACAAGTAGTAAATCTGGGTACAATCGCATCTAGCTACCTCTCATCATTCTGTTTCTTATTGTTGTGTTCATAGTCCCTTTTAATGTGATACGTTTAAAATCATCATGACCCCCAAATATATACATATGCCTTTATGGAATATGAAAACTACCATTATCAGACAACTTGTTCGTGTGTCAGGTCTTCCCTTCAATATTGTGAGAAACACAGATGGGAAAAGCG
This sequence comes from Mungos mungo, assembly GCA_004023785.1. Lineage (NCBI taxonomy): Eukaryota > Metazoa > Chordata > Mammalia > Carnivora > Herpestidae > Mungos > Mungos mungo. The sequence continues at coordinate 47,988 of PISW01006870.1, forward strand.
AAAGTCCAGGATGTAGAAATGGGAGACCCATTGGAACAGTTGGTCAGGAACTCTGTCACTGACAATCTCAACATTAATACAAAGTAGAATCAGTTTTAAGGTTTCCTTCCCTAGCATCCTAAGAGAAGCATAGAGGGGCACCTGAGTGGCCGAGTCAGTTAAGCTGCAGACTATTTCAGCTCAGGTCATGATCTCATGTTTCATGGGATTGAGCCCCACATAGGGCTCCATGCTGGAAGTGCATGGAGCCTACTTCTGATTCCCTCTCTCCTCTCCCCTGCTCATACTTGTAACAAACTATGCATCTGAAGTTTTCTCTTGTCCAGCGAGAGAGTAGATGCAGAATTGAATACAAGAGAGGCTAATGTCTGGGAGGAGACAGGAGTTTTATCTCCATATTTATTGAGCTCACAAGATACTACCCTCATGGTGAACATGAAGAAAACAAGATCTTACATACATGAATGTGGAGAAAACAGACAGTAATCATTAACTTCTGTAAGGAGGAAAGGGTCTGGGGGGAAGTGGAGTTTGTGATCAAGGTATATCGGCACCAGATGGAAAGTAATTTCCTGCAGGTGATACAACAAGTTACTCGTGATCCCATTACAATATCTTGCTAGCTAACCTCAGGCATTTTTGCCTTGTGGTGGCAGCTTTCTGCCCTAAACTTTTTTCTAACCAATTTATATAAATAGAACTTATTTCCCCACACTTACATTCTCTCAAAATAAATAAATAAACTTTAAAAATTGTTAAAAAAATATAAAGAGATGTATGGAAATCCTACATATCTGGAAACAGGACATAATAAAGATTTGTAGCTCTTTTCCCCTCACTCTCTTCCTATTCTTCCTCCTCTCCACCCTCCTCTCTTCTTCTCCCTCCTCTGCAGCCACCATCAACATTACCACCACTACCATCATCACCATTGCCATCACCACAGTCACCACTATCACTGTCACCACTACCATCACTGTCACCACCATCACCATCACTGCCACCATCACCACCGTCCCCACTACCATCACTGTCACCACCATTTTCCACAACTCTCAGAACTTTTAAACAAAACATGTCAATCACACTGATGTTACGCTTCCTTCTCTCCAGCTAATATCAGTGTTTTCTAAGCTTCGGTCATTAACATCAACATTCAGTCATCAATAATCGCCTTCATCCATTGTGCTATCTCTGTGGTATGGTGCACGTGTTGCTTTTCTAATAAATAACTCACGTCCACATCTGTAAGTCCAGTCCTAAAAACATAACCACCTAATCACAGCTTTGGTATGAGATTACATATTTTTCTAATGCTCTTTAAATGTGTAACTTGTAGGGGCGCCTGGGTGGCTCAGACAGTTGAGCATCCAGCTTTGGCTCAGGTCATGATCTCATGGTTCATGGGTTCGAGCCCTGCATCAGGCTCTGTGCTGACAACTAGCTTAGAGTCTGAAGCCTGTCTTCAGAGTCTGTGTCTCCCTCTTTCTGACCCTCCCCTGCTAATGCTCATTCTCTCTCTCTCTCTCTCTCTCAAAAATAAATAAAACATTTTTTAAAATTTGTAACTGTTAGAAAAGTTTATCCACCCACCGTCGACATTTGTTTTTTTTGGTGTATCCTCCGCGGTACCTGAGGCTTCCTTTTGCAAATGCTGCTGTATCATGTGCACATTAGTAAATTTATAACTGTCTCTAACTGCCTGTTAAGTTGATGTGTTTGGCAGGAGTTGATAGATGTTCACTCTCTTGACAAAGTTTGCCTCCTGTTCACTTCATTCTGCAAAGTTTCACTAGCTTGGCCCTTCATTCATCACACATTTATGAAGCGCTAACTATGCAGCAAACGCACAATTGGTAACAAGTTTGGTTTTCGTTGGAAATATCAAGGAAGTTTGAAAACTGCCTGCCCCCATTCCTTCAGGAGCCGACGTTCAGCAAACGTTTGTGGGGCCCCTGTTCTGTGTCAGACAGTGTGCAGGGCTTTACCAGCCACTCTGCAATTACAGATATTTTTGTGGAACCGTACGGTATTTCGAGAGGGAGAGCACCTCAGCGTGATGGTCTTCCTTGGGCACCAGAACAAAGGGAAATGGACAAAGGGGCACAGTCAGTTAAGTGTCTGACTCTGGATTTCGGCGCAGGTCATGATCTCACAGTTGGTTAGTGGGTTTGAGCCCCGTGTTGGGCTCCTCACTGACAGCGCAGAACCTGCTTGGAATTCTGTGTCATCTGTTGCTGCCCCTCCCCTACTCTATCTCTGTTTTTCTCTCTCTTAATAAATAAACATTTAAAAAAATTTTTTTTTTTTAAAAAAAGAATGAGGAAGGCACAGAGCTGGGAATGCCCAGGGGGCAGAGATTTGCTTTAGGGAGAGATTTGGGAAGATGGGGAGGTAAGACTGCTCCTGAATGTTGACTATTTTCCCCCCACCGCCTAGGGGGCAAATACCTGCTTGTAACTTGAACCATGGCCTTACCTCTGAGAATCACACACAGTTCCTGCGGCCCTAAGTGGGAGGGGCTTCCAGAACCAGCAAATGTCCCATTGGTCCTGCTGGGCTGAGCAGTTCTGACCCTTGTCTGGCAGCACCAGAGAAGAATGGCATTTTGTTTTCAGGGTCTTTAAGGTCCTGCCATCTTTCTCTTTCAGAGCTATTCTTCTCACTGCCTTTTTAAAAACCTTTATGCCCCCTTGAAAGGCAGTTTTGTATGACTTAGAGGCGCGCGCTCGCGCGCTTTCTCCCTCTCTCTCTCTATCTCCCTCCCTCCCTCCCTCCCTCCCTCCCTCTCTCTCTCTCTCTCTCTCTCTCTCTCTCTCTCTCTCTCTCTCTCTCTCGTCTTTGGAACCACCCATGCAGTTACCAGCATCCCCTCAAACTTGTTAGAAATGCAGATAGATGTTCAGGTCTCTTCCCAGTCCTGAAGCAAGTGAAAGTTTGGGGGTAGGACCCGGCAATCTGTGCCTGAACAGGGGCTCCACACGCTCTGATGCTTGCTCAGGGCTGAGAACTGCTGACTTAGGCAGCCTTCAATTTTGCACACGCGCACACACACACACACACACACACCCTCTGGCTTTAGGAGTTAGGGGGACTTGTGAGTTTAAAACTGTATTCCACCATGTCCCAGAGCCAGCGTCAAAATGCTTACGCTGCCTCAGTCTTTCTGTCCACGTCGGGAAGGGGAGGATCAGAGCTGTTCTTCCCTGGCCGTTGTGTGGGTGCCCCTCTTGTACCCCGACTCGGGGTTCTCTTGGCTTCCTTGTCCGAGCCTGGGGCTGGCTGGCCGGCTGTCACCCCTGTCTCACCTTCCCTCCCCTCCCAACTACCAGCTGTCTGTGTCTTCACGTCAAGCTTGATCTCTGTTCCCTTTCAAACCGTTCAGGAAAATGAGTTGGTAAATTTGGCCGATGGGTCCAAATTTTTTTATTTGGACCGACATAAAGGAGGGTCAGCACCACAGCAACTGGGGTGAACAGGCCTCTGGTTACTAAACACATATTAGCTGCTGACTGACAGCGAGGGAGTAGGTACTTTCTGCCAGAATGCTCTGGAAGTCTCTGGAAGTCTTCCAGAAGTCTCTGGTAGAGACTCCAGTCAGCACTTCCAATGTGGCTTATTTTACTAAGTTAGGAACCTGAGCAACCTGGACCCTGTATCTCACCAGCCAGCGGCCACCGTCACATGGCAGAGAGTCTGTTAATGTTCTTTGCAGATGCACTGAGAGGGCTTGGAGCCGGATGGAGATGATGGGGAGGTATTGGCATTCTGGTGAATATTTTCAGGCTCATCACCTCAGATAACATTTCCTTTGAAAGAAGAGACGTGTCAAATATAGTAGGATGGGCGTGTATTTCTTCTTTCAAGAATCTGACATGGGGCACCTGGGTGGCTCAGTCAGTTGAGGATCCGACTTCGGCTCAGGTCATGATCTCACGGTTTGTGGGTTCGAGCCCCGCATTGGGCTCTGTGCTGACAGCTTAGAGCCTGGAGCCTGCTTCAGATTCTGTGTCTCTTTCTCTCTCTACCCTTCCCCTCTTTATGGTCTCTCTCTGTCTCTCAAAAATAAATGAATGTAAAAAAAAAAAAAGATTAAAAAAAAGAATCTGACCATCATAATGTGCAAAAGTCACCAAAAGGGACAAAGTTCTAGAGAGTGAGTCCCGGAGGTTCAGTGTACGTCATGGTGGACTGTAGTGAATACTGTATTGCATATATGAAAGTTACCCAGAGAGTAGATCTTGACAGTCCTTATCGCAGGACAATAAAATTGTAAACATCTGTAGGGACAGATAGACTTATTGTAGTGATCTTTTATAATGTGTACAAACGTCAAATTATGTGGTACACCTACAACTAATACCTATAGTGTTACGTGCCTGTTACACTTCAATTTTAAAAAATATTATGTAAAAAAAGAATTCGACATTGGGATGAGAGAATGGAAAATAAAGAGAAACTTGCTAGTATCTACATCTAAATGTAACCAGTAAATTGTACGTACTTTGTAATCCAATAAAATTACTCCAGCAGGTTTCAAATTTTATTAACTTCCCCCACGGACTTGTGTTCCAACTCTGTTGATGTCGTTGTATTTTTTCAAGCCATTCCTGCTTTCATGTCTACAAGTCTTTATATATATGCATGCCTCCCACCCTAGAATGCTGCATGGCCACCCATGTGACTCAATACCTAGCCATCTTTTACTGTTGTCAAAGATTCAGTGTAAGCGTTACCTCCTATTTCCCCGAAGGAGACTGAAACATTCCTTTCCCCCCGGCCTCCATCTGCACCCTTTGTGTCACCATCATAAACTTATGATACATTATTGTAACTGCCTAGGTGTGTCTCTTGCCTCAGTGGACGGGCAGTTTCTGCAGGGCTCACGTGTACCCGCCATGTTGGCAGGTACCCAGGAATCATTTACTGGACTTGCAGTAGTAATCAAGGCTAACATTTCTTTAGCGCTCCCATTTCCATAAAGTGGAGAATCTTGCCTCTCTCCCCTTCTCATCCTTCATTAAGGAAGCAGGAGCGACCAACTTCTCTGGGAGAAGAGAGTCAAGGAGGAGGAGTCCAGGACTTTGGGCTTGGACTCTGAGTGGTCAGAAACACGTAGGGGTGATACCATGAGCTGGAAGAGGCTGAACACGGCTCAGGTTTGAGGGGGAGTTCTGTTCTGGAGGGGTTACGTGTTTTGTGAAATTTGATTTACAAAGACCATGAACATCATTAGCACAACAGGTTTTGCTTGCAGGGGGCGGCCTTCAGAATCTTTAGAGTACCACGGGACAACACGGTCAACAACGACAGGACAGAGGAGTGTGTAGTATTGAGTAGTAAGTATCTCCTTAAAAATCACATCCGGGCAACAGGAGACCTTGGAGTCTCTGGTTAATTCTTTCTCCCTTAAATTATGACCTAAGTATAGGGAATTACAGATAAGGAAAAGTTAGTTGAATATGCAGGGGGAAAAAAGAAGGAAGAGCAAGCAAAAGTGTGCAAACTCGCATTTCTGTTTACTTTGAAGGGGAGCTTTCTCAGAGGGCTCTCAAGGTCGTGAAAGCACGTAGTTGGCCATAATTACGTTTGACTTATGTGCTTCACCACAAAAGAAATAACATGTTCATACGGCCTGTCTGATTTCACCCTGGAATCCTGTGTTTTTGTGTTTTGCCTTATTTTCCTGGTCTTCTCCAGCTGTCCTTTTCCTTAGCCCTGTGGCTTGGCATTGGCTGTGGAATCTGGGTCTCCTTTGCTTCGCTCTGTCCCAAGGTCATTTTGGCGACGGCTGCAGAGGCCAGGGGTGGGGGTTATGCCTTCCCACCAGCTGTAAGGAGGGAAACGGTTTAATTCTGAAAGGCTCTCTAACCGTGGCTCTGTTTCAATGGTTACCTCCTATTTCTCCATTTTGCTATAGACTCTTTTTCCACATTAAATTGTTCCCTCAGGCCCGGGGTGACACACGTAAGGGCTCCCAGAGATGACGAAGCTGATTCACTCGTTGGAAGGCTGCCATATGCTTTCTACTAATGTCAGCGGAAGGTCCTCCTCTATGGGAAACATTGACATATTGTGCCTTACGAGCTGTGTTGAGGTTTGAAAATGGTACATGTGGCACATCCGTGGGGCTGCCGGTGGTGGTGTCTCCAAGCGGAGTCCTGAACACCCTTCCCTTTACTTTTGGGGGGAAAGGATTTTTTTTTGGTCCACAAGGTCAGGCTCACTGCATAAATCTCTGGTTTCCCTCCCTTTTCTTTCCTCGGTTCTGTGGAAAACTTATTTTGTGTGTGAAGTAATGCCTAAACATGTTCTTGCCATATTCTCTAACCGTGAAATCTGTGTGAACTAAAATGCTAGGGAATCGGGTGCCCGGTTAATGGGCTTTTCAGGGTTACAGCAAGTGAGTACAAAGGTCGTTCTGTTTCCTCCCTGGTGGTTCATGTTTCCCCCAAATTGTATGGGTTCACACTTCTATCCTAGTAAATAGAATGTGGCAAACAAAATGGAATCATTTTGACATTTCATGATTTTGACAATCTATGAATGACATAATTCTGAAGAGCAACTTTAGCTGTGTGAGCTGGAGGGAAGCTGGTTCGGTTGCCTTATTTCCTAGATAGGTTACTGAGGCCCAGAGAAGTTGAGAGCCTTCCAACTTCCATCAAGGGCAAGTCCAAGCCCCGAGCACTGGTCAAGGGTTCTGGCTGGGATCAGGCCAGTTTGAGTCCACCCTTTGCCCCTCACCAGCTGTGTGACTTGGCGGCTTTGAAATGTCAATGGCTTGCTCAGTTCCCTCCTCTAAATTAGTTTATGTGGGGAATTAGTTTAGTGAGCACCACTAACCGGTGTTAGTATTAGTTTCCTATGGCTGTTCTAATAACTTTCCATGAACTTAGTGACTTAAACCAACACACATTTATTTTCTTACAGTGCTGGAGGTAGACACATGAAATAAGTTTCACTAGGCTAAAATCAAGTGTTGGCAGGCTTGTGCCCCTCCCAAAAGCTCTAGAAGAGAAGCCGATTTCTTGCCTTCTCCAGCTTCTAGAAGCCTCCTGCATTCCTTGGCTCAGCGGCCCCCTCCACCACCTTCAAAGCAGCCACATCCACCTTAGCCCTCCTCACACTGTCCCCTTTCTGGCTCTCTTCTATCTTCCTCTGCCGTATTTAAGGGTCCTTGTGATTATTTTGGGCCCGTCTTGAAAATGTAAAATAGTTTTCCCATCTCAAGGTCAACTACAACCCTAACCGTATCTGCACCTTTAATTCTCCTTTGCTACATAAATGCACAAAGTCACGGGTGCCTGTGGTAGGGATGTGGTCGTTTTGGGTGGGGGAGGGTGTTCTGCCTGCCACACTCTAGCATGAGAGTTCAAGCTATTTCATCGTCTAGTGTGAGAATTATTGAACTGCTTGAAAATTACTATAAAGATGAGGAAAGTGGTGATGATGATCATTTGCAACATTTACCCTTGAGAACGACCCTACCGGGCAAGAGATACTTGAATCACCATCTTCACAGTTGAGAAAAACACACTTCAGGACACTTCTATAACACATCCCTAGGGCACGGAACCTCGGATTATCGAGCAAGGATCTGAATCTGAGGTGCTTGATTCCAGTCTTGGCTTCTTCTGTTTCACTGGTGGTGGTGGTGATTACAAACCAGATCTCTTGATGTCAAGCCAGATGGTCCCTAAGTGAACTATTATTATCTCCCCGTCATTACTAAACACACATGTCGGCAATGTAGAAACTTCCTGCTTATACATTCACCACAACATATTACTAGTTACCTTGCCACTACCGACATCACTTGCTTCTATTTCTTGGATAACGTCCCATTCCAGCTGCCTCAAAATATACAAAAAGCTTTGGATATTTTCGGGTTTTTTTAATGTTTAGTGATTTTTGAGAGAGAGAGACAGAGTATGAGTGAGGAAGAGACAGAGAAAGGGAAACACAGAATTGGAAGCAGGCTCCAGGCTCTGAGCTAGCTGTCAGCACAGAGCCAAATGCGGGGCTTCGAACCCATGGACTGTGAGATCGTGACCTGAGCCGAAGTCAGACGCTCAATGACTGAGCCACCCAGGTGCCCCAATATTTTCATTTTTACTGTATCAACACCCTTACCAGCTTCTTCTTTCCTTTCAGGACATTTGCAAGTCCCTTTGGTGCCACCGAGTGGGTCATAGATGTGAGACCAAGTTCATGCCCGCGGCAGAAGGGACCGTTTGTGGCTTGAGTATGGTAAACTGCATACTTGTTAGTTTTTAGTTCTGGAAACAGGATATCACGTAGAAACAAACCATTGTACACGTTATTAGTGCTGTAACCTCAGAATGGAATACCTTGGCTGCTGCATACATTTTCTGACTTCTCTTTAAATTAATCAGCATCGTTTAGGCAGTTATTATAAAAACTCAGTGCTAATGTAACCCAGTTGGCTCAGGTGTTTAGGGTGACTTTTTGTTTTTCTTTTTGCCTCTGGTTTCCATTTTTAGATGAAATATTTCCATTTCAGCGAGCTGGTAGATTTCATTGTATGCTGTTTGCCTTTTAAACTCGATTCAGTATAGGAAAGGTTCAAGGAGCAGACGTCCCCGTCAGTAGCAAAGGAAGGACTTCACCCCGATACAAGGCCTCTACTGCTCATCCCCAGTATTCCCGGTCACTGAGCTTCTGACATGCGCAGTGGAGTCCCATCACGTAGGGGGATTCCTATCAAAGTGGAAGCCGCGTCTCTAGGCTGTACCAGAAAGCCGTGAGCCAGCAAGTTCAACAGCCTAGAGCGCGGTCTCCAGTGTGGGAGACTATGGGAGATTTTTGTGTTGTGCACGAAGAACACTCATATATTAGCTTCTGGTTTTTTCCCCTCCTTTCCTACTAACGTCTAGAGGGAAAAGTGCACTTGACGAGGCAGTAAATGGTCCAGAATTGGGGCCCTCCTTTGAAAGATCACAACCAAGAAGCCATGAACGAGGGGACTACGGAGATGCTCCATGTTCTTTGATCTCTGCTTTTGGCCTCTCTCGAGGCAGCACGAGCCTTTACAGAAGACTGGGTCATTTACAGTGAATTCAGTTGCACAATAATTTATTGACTACTAGGTATCAGAGACAGGAGGCTCTGGGGATCCAAAGATGAATTCAGTTCCATTTTATGTCTTCAAGGACTCAGTCTAGTGGGGAGGCCTGTGCAGAAGTCAGTAACTCTGACCATCTTTTGAAATACACCTTCTTTAAGCACCGAGTTACTGCTCATGCTCAGAATTAAGCGTGCACTCAGAATGAAGTCCAGTGAGTGGGTACCCCAAGATGGATGCTGGAATTTGAATGGAAGTTCCTCAGTTGGATGGGAGAGACTTTCAGTGAGCGATTAACAATGAAGGCAAAGGTACAAGCACACGAAAATTAATGAATGTTCAGAGAATGCTTTCTGATATGAAGTCATTCAGCATCTTTTAGAAGATACGCATTGTTCTTTACTCTTTGACTTTAAAGAAATAAACATGTAAAAAATGGAGTCAGTATATGCAACTTTTCATCGAAGGTACCCATCTTCAAAAGCTCCAATAAGGATTCTTATTGAAAATGTGCATGGAGTATGTTAGGTGTGATGAGGCAAATCAGTGAACTAATTAGTTGAACAGATAAAGACTGCTGAAGTCCTTCTTATTTTTTAAGGCATCAAACTTTAGGACTTGTGCCTCAAGGATTAGTGGGTATATTTTGATTATGAAGACAACAGCATTAAATGTAAGAGGGATGTGCAAGAAAAGATGGCTATAAGAAAGTAAGTGTCAAATGGCATGGGTCTTAGATTTTAAAAAATTTCTTTAATGTTTATTTATTTTTGAGAGTGAGAGAGACAGAACACAGGTGGGGAACGGGGGGTGGGGAGGAGACAGAACCTGAAGCAGGCTGCAGGCTCTGAGCTGTCAGCACAGAGCCCGACAAGGGGCTTAAACTCACTAACTACAAGATCATGGCCTGAGGCGAAGTCAGATGCTCAACCAACTGAGCCACCCAGGCGCCCCTAAAGTTTTTATTACATAAATACCAGGGATCTACTTCCATGGGGATGAAAATACCCCTGGATTAGATTTTAGTCAATGTCACCTGAGACCAATTGAGCCAGAAGTTAGGAAGCAGATGTCCTAGTGTCCCTCACCCCCCAGCATTATTTTAGACCAGACTGAAGTTCTCAGTACTGGGGGAACGCCATTGACTATGAGGGCCTCCACCGCAGAAAACGTTTCGATGAGCTGCATCCATCATCACGCCCGTATGATTCCTGCCGCACCCACCTGCATGGCACCCTTCCTCCACTAGGGGATGAAACTGGCTCTTCACCAGACTCTACACTCCACGAGGCCAAGACTGTGTCTTAGGCTTTACCTCAAGTGTCCTACAGTGTAACAGCTACTCCGTGTTCTGTTCACTTGCTCCTTTATAACTGGAACCCAACTGAATCCTTCTCCATCCCTCTCTAGTCCCTGACCATTCGCTGAGATTTGTACCATGAATCTTCAGTAAACGTGTGAGGATCTGAAAAGCCACCTACTGTTACCTAGTCCCAGGTGCAAGGACAGAAAGGCTTGTGCTTGGTGTCTGTCATGAAAGGTGTCTGCCCAGTTCTGGCCATTCAATTTGAAATGAGAAGAAGAGCATATCAGTATATGCATATAGCTAGCTAGTTAAATTTTATATGTAGAATTTTATACATCTATGTGGATTATGCATGTGTGCGTTCATATGTGTGTGTGCATACGGTATCTGATGAGCAAGCTCTGCATGACTTAGCATAACTGCACACTCTGCTAAAAGCCTCTGCAATTAGATCCAAAGAGGGTGTGTGTGCGTGTGTATTCATACATTTATTCCTGATTTCTGTACAGAATGAAAAAGCCAAAGGGAACAATCTGTTAGCAACCTAAGACAATATGAAGATAAAGAGTGAAATAAGGTTAAATTAATTGAAGGCTTGGAATGGATCTTAAAACCATATTTCTGTAAGAAATCAGGGTCCAGGGTTAAGACACACTGGTGGACCGTTTGCCTCTGAGGCGAGAAGTATCCGCATCCTGTTGAGGAGCTCTGGTTACGGAGTTTAAACGGAGTCCCATTCTCCACGGTGCGGCCGCCTGGGTAGCTGTGTTCGTATTTCGTTGCTCCATTTCTCTCACCCAGAAACAGTTATGAACTCCGTGGCACTTAGGGAGGATTATGTTAGATCCTGCACGGGAAGTCCATTCCTGCGCCGTTTCTGGCATCTAGAAGCACCTTCATAAACTGGAGCTGCTTCTCTTGTTGTTGTTGGCTGTTGTTATTTTGTCTCGGCCACTGGGCTCATCAGGAGAGTCCCGGCCCCAGGGGGATTCCTGGGAGAGAAGATTCTGATTCGTGCTTACAGTAGACACAGTCCTCTACTGCTGACCAGTTGCTTTCCCCCCTAAAAGTTCTCAGCAGTGTTCTCTGATTTCACGCAGACTGTGAAATGGCAATTAATCCGGGGGAAAGACAAATTAAAAACACAGGAATTAACCAGCACACAGCAAGAATTGAAGAAAGGAAGCAATATCTTGACCCAGGCAAAGTGCGCTAGCAACACAATAAACAGCCAAGAAGCCAAATGTATCACAGGGGATAAGTGAAGATTGGAAAGTCAAACAACTTCCGCATAATTCTGCAACTGAACCCTCGCTCTTCGGCAGAACCTGGCATGGTCCAAACCTCAACCCGCTGGATCTCGTTGCGGGGGCTTTCAGGAAAGTGTGCAGTTACACGAAGTCATGCAGAACTTGCTCATAATAAAAGCACCACAGGCATAAAACCACTACCAGAGGCTAAAGCAATCCCCACGGACAGAGATGACCAGCAGGGCCTGGAATGCATCACAAAGGAAAATAAACGGAAAGGTTAGCACAGAAAACAGTTCTCGCCCTGGCTTGATCAGAGCGTTGGCAAATCAAAGACCCAGAGCTAGTTCGTAAAAGACACTTGGAGAGTTCAGTCATCAGAGGGTCTGGAGGAGCGACCTTTCACATGGCCCCAAGGTCAAAGGGTGTTACCTAAAAGCACAATTTGCATGGACGGAGAGCTAGGCTGTTTCAAGTGGTGCTCTGTAGGGATGGCTTGGGACAAAGAAAAAGGTCTGTTTTTATGATGAGTATTCAGAATGATAAATTCTGTGTTACCACCTAAAACACCAGTTCTCCTTGAGTGAATGATCCACATTGTTCTTTAAGCAGCCTTGGGTCCAAAGGTCGGGGAAGGCGCCCTTGTCATGCACCTGCGCCCACTCCCTTGGCCGTTGGGTGGACTCTTATCTGAACATGTCACCTCGACAGCTCACAAAGCATTCACTACTCAGCCCGCTGGTGACAGATGTCTCTTCGCTAGATGTCAGCCTTTCAAAACGCATGCAGTAAATGCAGAGCGACTGTGTGTTCATGAAGTGTGGCCGGCAAAGAAATGCTGTTGAGGTGTCGTGCGTGCTCCCCTTTGCCCGCATACTTGTTTTTCCTGTTCGCGAGCAGGCGTCTACACCTCCTCGCCTTTTCCCAGGTGGATTCTGATGGGAAACTTGTCACACGTTCTTTTCACAGTGGTGTCGGCAAGGCCAGTGCGTAAAGTTTGGGGATCACGGGCCGCGGCCCGTCCACGGCCAGTGGTCCGCCTGGTCCAAGTGGTCAGAATGTTCTCGAACTTGTGGCGGCGGAGTCAAGTATCAAGAGAGACACTGCAACAACCCCAAGTAAGGCCGCCACAGAAAGTCCGTATTCGTAAGGCAAGAATGCAGTGTTTTTGTTTTGTTTTGCTTACATACTGTTTGAAAGTGTTTTCTTCCCTCTGGTTTACAGCAAGCAACTGGGGTTTTACCGTTGGCATTAAGGCTCCGTGCACCAGGTAGAGGTGGGGGTGAAGTGGTCAGAAGCTTAACAACAACAAAGGAGTTACTCAATGTGAGAATATGACGGTCAGAGACTCGGCTCAATAGTCTGAGCTGACCACACGCTCACACGATCAAATGCCTGCGATGCAGACCGGAGAGGCTTGGCCAGCGGAATGTGTGTGCGTCTCAAACTGATGAACTGGGAAAAGTATGCTGATTTGTGCCTTACAGGAATGTACATCAACGCGTGTTGACAGATCTGCCTGACTTTTCAAGAGAAACCAGAAGTCCAAAAAAAAAAAGTGTGTGTGAAATTTCCCAATTGTTAAGACATTGACAACAAAATCTATTTTCTTAGAGCCCCGTGAGGATGGATCACAATGACTGTGGACGGAGCTTGGCCCACAGTCCCCACGGGCACCCTCACGGGGATTCTGAACCACCGTCTGTGTTCTCTGAAAATGAAGGCGGTTTTGTGTTCCTTTTATCTGCTCTAATTCCCACGTGAACCACGTGTGAGATGTCCATTTCCTGATGGGCACGGTGTTGTAGGGAGAGCCCGGGTTTGAGTGCGAGAGCTCAGACTGCAAATCCTGGGTCTGCCGCTTAACTGTGTGACTGTGGAAAGTTCACTTCAACTCTGAGCTTGGGCTCATGTGTAAAATGGAGATAATACTATGTCCCTCTGAAGGTTTGGGGACGGGGAGATTCGAACTGGGTCTGTAGAATGCCTGCCGTACTGGGGAGCATCCCGTGGGCATCCAGCAAAGGGATCCGGGGTCCGTGTGGCTTTTACCACCTTCATCCTAAATTCATCAGGAGCACAGGGTAGCAGAGGGTGAGTCCTCAAAAGCAAGGGGGATTAGGGAGAGAGAGGCCTTACTGGTGAAAATGAATTTTGAGAATGTGGAAGAAAGAGAAAAATGTGATGGGTCCTGGGAAAATGGAGATTTCACTTTATAGCACTGTTTGAGTGGTGGCATAGCGTGAAGGTCAAGGACACAGGCTCCTAACCTCAGGACTCTCGGTTCGCCTCCTGGCCCTGGGTCTCTCCAGCTTTGTGGACATAGACAGCTTACTGTCCCTGTTCTAGATTCCTCCTTGGTAAAAATGGGAAAACGAGGGCCTGCGTCAGCTGAGCCAATATTTTTAAAGCGCTTTTACCAAGGGCCTGGCACATTATAAGTGTCGCGTAACTGTTTGGTAGGTTGAGAATTAAAATAAATAATGAAACTGGAGCAAAAGGGAAATTTTTAAAAGACCTGGAATTTCATCTGAGTTAGTATCTGCGCTGCATCAAGAGGCCAGTTTCTTCCAAAATATGAGAGAGGGTCGGAAGACACCTCGCCCAGGGTTTGCTAGCTGCTCTTTGGGATAGCGGCAAATACAGGATTTTTCAACTTCGGTGCTATTGACATTTTAGACTGGAAAATCCAGTACTCGGCAGGCTGTTGGGCCTCCCCACCAGATGTCAGTAGGATGACACCCCCCTCCCCCAAAACCCTGTGATAACCAAAACCGTCTCCAGGGACTAGAGGGGTCACATGTCCTGTAAGGGGACAAAGCCATCCCCATTTGAAACTCACTGGCTGCTTTAAGACCCGGTGACTCGGTGTGATGGCGGACAGGCTCGTGACACATTTGCAGCTTATACCCGATTACTGAAACCTCCCTCCTTGTACTTTGAAGGCAGCCCCTATCTTGGATAGAATTCTTAAGATCATTCTATTGCTTTTCATTTTTTCAGAGTATTTCATGGATCTGGTTTTCATACATCGCAACACTTTACAGCCTCAGTATTTTCCCAAGAAAGAAATAGATTACCTAATTTAATAGCTCTGCTGGTAAAGTGCACGAATGACACCCTTGAGGTTTAAATTAAAACCTCTCTCATATCTGCAGGATTGAGAACTCTCATTATAATAGCACATTGTTCATGGAAATATCATATTGTAATTTTTGAGATGCCTAATAAAAGAATCTCGAACGTAGCTCCACTTGGTGGTGTTTTATCATTTTAAACAAGATCAAGGCTCCTCAGGATACTGTTTACTTTAATCATGCATCACAAATAAAACAAGCACAAGAGCAGCTGTCCCAAGGCAATTGAATTAGTTGTTCTCTGTTCTCATTTTGCTTTGTTGTAGTAAAGCTAGGGTGGGGGGTTCCCCTCCATTTTAAATTACTGATGCTTTAGTTTATTATACATTTGGTGTGTTCTCATCCCTCAGCCTAAGCAATTTCATTTTCTCCTGTGAGAAGCGGTAGGAGCTTTTATTTCACTTAATGATGGTTTTCCCAGAACTTACTTTGTTTCATAAAAATGAATTATTCCTGGCTGATTCACAGATTTTATCTAACTCTTCAGCTCCAAAAGTGTTCAAAGGTTATCTAGTTCTGGAATGACCGGTACCACACCCATATGGCCCTTCTTCTTTTTCCCAGGCCTGGGGCAGGGACTCAGTCCTACCCTGCCTCAGGAACCTCCTCCAGACATTTTTCCATCCAACTAGAAGAGATTCATGAAGGGGCGCCTGGGTGGCTCAGTCGGTCAAGCGTCCGACTTCAGCTCAGGTCATGATCTCATGTTCTGTGGGTTCGAGCCCCACGTCGGGCTCTGTGCCGACAGCTCAGAGCCTGGAGCCTGCTTCTGATTCTGTGTCTCCCTCTCTCTCTGCCCCTCCCCCTACTCATGCTCTGTCTCTCTCTCTCAAAATAAAGACATAAATTTAAAAACAAAACAGATTCATGAGTTGCGACCTGTTGTCTAACCCAGTTGTTTGAGAAATGAGAGGAGGTGGAGGGCGCCAGGGCAGCCATCTTTCCCCAGGTCACTGAGCTGGTGGTGATAGAGTCAGACCAGGAGCCCACACTTTTAATTCCTTGACATTTTTTCCCCGATTCTCTGACTATCCAATTATTATACTCTAAAAGAGCCTTGTGGACCTTCTATAAAGTCTGTTTAAGAAAATAGCAAAAATTAGAGTAGTGAATATTAAACATGCTAAGGTTTTCTAGAACTTTCCTAAAATGCAAGATTATTTGACAACAAATAATATGCCACCAGAGAGTCATAGTTGTAGAATAATCATTGAATCAAATCTCTGGCCTGTTTCCCAAGTGAGTTCCAGGCTCAGGTGATTATTAGAATCACCAACTGTGCTTTCAAAAATACTGATTTCTAGATTTCCCCCATCATATGACCTTTTTCTTTTAATGTTTTTACTTATTGGAGGGGGGAGGGCAGAGAGAGCAGAGGACAGGCGATCCGAAGCAGGCTATGTGAGATCACAACCTGAGCTGAAGTCAGAAACTCAGCTGACTGAGCCAGCCAGGTGCCCCCTGCCTCATCCCGCAGTCTTACTGAGAAAGTCTGGAGGGACCCAGGAGTGAGTCTGTCTGTCTGTCTGGCTGCCTTTATTAACAGAGCTCCCCTACTGATTCCACTGATCAGCCAGCCAATATTACAAACATTTGTAGTCAGGACATGACATATTATGCAGAAGTAAATATGAGTATATTTTATAATGGTCTGATGTAAGGGTAGAATCATGTTCCCAGACATTTGTTTTCTGACCGTTTATATTTTTGTTTTTAATCTTAGTACACCAAGGGATGTCATGGTTCAATTTTCTGTTAACTTATCCCAACACTCCTGTTTACAGCTGCAGAAAAACGTGCCTGTATTTGAGGATATCTTGGAAAAGTGCAAATTCTTGCCAGTCATTAAAGGCAGAAAGCAGTTGAAAATCGTTGGGATTCGTTTGTGCTAACCCTGCCCTAGACTCTATCCTAAATTCTTTTTCTTTGTTTAAGAATTGTATCTCATTCATTTTGTGAGCTTTGTGGTTTTTTATCATTTTATTGTATTTTATTCATGATGAGCATACTCTTTAATCCCCATCCCCCATTTCACACATCCTCCTTACCCTGCCCCTTGGTAACCATCAGTTTGTTCTCTAGAGTTGAGTCTGGTTCTTGGTTTGCCTTTCCCTCTATTTTCTTCCATGATAGTTATGATTGATTGTTTTGTTTCTTGATTCCACATATGAGTGAGATCATATGGTGTTTGTCTTTCTCTGACTGACTCATTCTGCTTAGCGTAATAGTCTCTAGCTCCATCCATGTCATTGCAAATGGCAAGATATCATTCTTTTTTATGGCTGAGTAGTATTCCATTGCATATATATACCACATTACAATGTTTTTTTTTTTAACATTTTTTCATTCTTAAGAGACAGAGAGAGATAGAGCATGAGCAGGGGAGGAGCAGAGAGAGAGAGAGGGGGACACAGAATCCCAAGCAGGCTCCAGGCTCTGAGCTGTCAGCAAAGAGCCTGATGCGGGGCTTGAACTCACCGTGAGATCATGACCAGAGCCGAAGTTGGATGCCCAACCAACTGAGCCACTCAGTACCCCTATACCACATCTTCTTTATCCATTTATCTACCAATGCACACTGGGGCTGCTTCCATAGTTGGCCAGCCCCCAATTCTTTACAAACATTATCTCTGTTAATCATCACAAGTGCCCCCATTTTACAGGTTAGAAGGTTAAACAGAATTACCTAAAGATGAGCTAGGAAGAGGCAGAGAATATTTAAACCCAGATCTGCCTCCTTCTAAAAGGCCAAGTTCCTAACCATGGTACATGACTGTCTTCCTCTTCCACGCTGGCCTCTATGATTGCCTAACTCCGTTCAGTGCAGGTGAAGTGGAGCAGGAAATGAATCCTGGGCAGTTGAAGGTAGGGGCTTAGCTGCCCTCCCTCTCTTGGTGGCTGCGTGATCTTCGTTCAGCAAGTTTGAGGAGCCTTCTCAACTGTTTTTCACGTCTTCTACAGAACGAGGGATTGCTATAGACCTTTTGAGATCTTTTCTGTGGAACCGTTTCTGAGTTGAAGAAATAACACATGGGGTTCTCTTTCACTTCATTGAAACTGAGTCATCCAAATGAAGGTTATTTGTAAAAATCTCAGAAAGTTGTAAGCTAAGAAAGTTTTAAATATGCCTCGTGAAGATGACCAGGAATAGCATGGCTATCATATGGCACTTTAACGGTTTTTGTAAGTGCTTTTAAGATAATGATTTAAGAAGTCTTCAGGGACTTGATCTAGCACAATGACTGCTGAATGTTTAGGTAGTTGCCCCAGAATGTTTTGAAAGAGCAAAACAATCTCATTCTGGCGCCGTGACGCTTCCCGTTTCTGTTGAATCCATTTTAGCATGTGCTCACACGAGGACCGGATAAAATCTGCTGAAGCAAATCCAGGGGTGTTTTATAGCATTCTTGTGCTTCCTAAAGAGACGAGGAATTTTAATCACATAAATTTATTAACCTGGAGCCTTCTTTCATGTTACATGTTTGCATTGAGCTTTTGTAGGAGATGATCCATAGTTGGGTTTTAGCCTTGGGAGAAAACTACAGAAAGGTGAGAATGAGAAGGAGCGATCACTTTGTGCCTGGAAGAAGCTGGTTAAGACATTGTCGGTAATTTTTAGTTTGGTTTATGCACCGCTTTTCTTTATATTGCCTTCTGGTTTTTGCAGTCTGCTTACCAAGATCTTAAAGAGTCTGCCATTAGATCATAATTATTTATGTTCCAATGGGATTCCCTGCCCTGGAAATTCATTTCCCATTGTGCTTGGCAGGAGAGGAGGAGGCCACCTACAAAGTTGAAAAGTGATTATGCAGATGAAAACAAGGGAAGTTTTGTTCACGGTTTAGGATCAACTAGAATAAAACATAGGCGAGTCAGACCGTAATCGGAATACGAGCCCAATGGCTGACACAGCTGGACAGGAGGACATGGCGGATGGGGCTTTCTGCTCTTTCTCTCCCGTGTCCCGACCGCCCCCGTGACAGCAGGTGGATGGCACCCTGTACAAAGCTGACTGTGTTCAGAAATGGGGGGAGAGCTGGGGAGTAGGTCGGGTCTACCTTGGAAGAGCTTCGATGCCCGTGGAGGGGGGGGGGCGGGGTGTTCGTGAGTGTAGCGCACACACACAAATCTACGTAAATAAGAACGTGTTAGGTGCATTTACAAATGTCCCTAACATAGGCGAGATGATGAGTGTCAAGAGGGTGCCTTCGTCATTCTTTAAGGAAGTTGCCAGAATGTAAAACTTGGATTGCAGAGGGCAAGTAAGTTTTATCTGACTTGGAGGCTTCCGTCGCTGAGCAGTGGTAGTGCCTGCCCAAGGCCTATACTGAGGAAAGAAAGAAAAGAAAGGGGAATCCCTGGTCGATTGGCTCTGCCCGCCATGGATACAAGAAGGGACATGCCATGTCGTATACCACATTGTTTCCATTCTTGTCATAGACCGTATGCACCGCATAGCTAGGGACAATGTCCGTCTCGATTGTCCCTCCTTCTATTATTGCTGTGACTAAGAGTGAGCTCTAGTCCTAAAGTGCTTTGATTTTATTTTTAGGCCTCAGTATGGCGGCAAGTTCTGTCCAGGTTCTAGCCGTATGTATCAGCTGTGCAATATCAACCCTTGCAACGAAACTAGCTTGGATTTCCGAGCCCAGCAGTGTGCGGAATATAACAGCAAACCCTTCCGGGGATGGTTCTACCAGTGGAAGCCCTACACAAAGGTGGAAGGTAACTTGGTCTCTCTAAACCGCCCCCAGGATGTCTCTCTGTGACGGTAATGTGAATGAACACACAGGAGAATCCGCCACCTCTTCGAAAGAGTTTCACTCTTTCCATCATCGCGCAGACCCGTCCCGGCCCAGGTTTTCATTCACTTCCGTGAATGTTGTTTATTTTTTCCGTACTTTTTTCTTCACAAGACACCCCTTGTCCCCCACATCTGCAAGCCAAAGGGTTCATGTATTTGGAATATACTTAGGTTTCTAAACTTACCTTTGACATGTCAGCAGTTAAGTCCCCCAGGGATGTTAATTGAAATTGGTATGAATTGTCCAGACCAAAAACTCATGAAACCATATATGCCCCATGGAGACAACATATTCAGCAACTGACATGCTGAGTGATTGCACACTTGGGAAGGCCTATTTGCAGGGTCTTAAACACACACACACACACACACACACACACACACACACACGCAGCCATGAACTTAAAATTGTTTATATTCTGGGTTCTGGTTCAGAGAGTTCTTAGTACGTGCTACTTAAAGTTATGGCTTGTATTTTACTTTTTTCATTAAATTGTTTTTATTTTACCTAAGTATCAAAACATTTTCATTACACAAATTTAATGCATTCTCTATTGCCCTCGCAGACTACGGTGTTACCGTTCTGGTAATTTGCTTTCTGTTATTCCCATTCACTCGCTTTATCAAAACTCAGCCATCCTCCCTTGAGAAAAGGTGACTGTGAACCCCCAGGGCACCCGTGCAGAGTGGGGGAACACCGAGTTTAGTGACAGTTCATGGGGCGTGAACCGGAGGGATAGAGCTATGGCAAACCTCATTGAACCTTAATAATAGCAGCAGAGAAGCCAGCAGAGTTAGAGATAACACACAACATGTAGCAAAGCAAAGGAGAGGGAAGTGGCACTTTGCTTGGCACCAGCTCAACCATTGCAGGACACTTACATGGTCCCGGGTCATGACCGTTTGTCCAAAAGCACAGGTGGAGACAGACATGAAAATTCAGAGCTCTGTGTCTCAGGAGGAAGCAGTGAGCAATGTATACACATTTGTTAAAAATAGAAACTCGGCATTTATGGTTATTTCCAGTGTTTTAAATTGCGCTAAGAGATGTGTACAGCATTTATTAATGAGTTTTAAACAGTTTTTGAAAGTTATACTCAATGGTACACCTCTTTCTTGTTTTATGGAACAAACGCGCGCTTGCAAAGTTGGCTTGTCTAAGGGCTGTTTCATTTTCTCTTGGCCTTCTGTGATAAAGCTGGGAATACATTCATTTGGAAAAGAATTCTCTGATAGAATAATTTGGAAACTTGCCCAGGGAAAGAAAAAAGTAAGGAGTTACTTACAGAAATTCAAAGATCATAACTAGAAGGCGATTTAGATGTATTTGAAATTGCTACAGAGGACAGGATGAACTCAAGGGCTAAGAACTTTCTAGACCAAGTGCCTCCCCATGAAGGCCCCCCTGGGCCAGCCTGCCTCGAATATCCTTCCTTCATGACATCCTCGGAATCCTTAACCTGCTGGATTCTTGGTAGCTCTTATCTGTGCGTGAGTTTATAGTACATAATCGCTTACTCGTTAGGTTTCTCGCTGCAAGAGTTGACATTCCGTGGGAGGAAGCCTTGGTCCATTTTGAGCATGCTTCTGCCGCCAGCGTCTGAGAACAGCGCTCGGCACATACTTGTAACTTTCGGGATGAATGAGTGAAGACGTAAATGTCAACTGTCCATGGACGTATCTCCCTTTATGAGGAGTAAGCTCTCCTTCCCTGGAGCCGTCCTACTAGGGACGGAGCAGTCACCGAGGAAGGGCTCTGCACGCAGGTGCCCGGGGACACTTAGGGAGAATGCATTCAGGTGCTCTCAAGTCCAGCATTTGAAGATTTATTTTCTCTGGGTTGCATACTCCCACAGTTCCCTGTTTCTCACGGAGGGCTCTTCCCCCCCAGACTCTCTTGTCCTTCCTTTCACTTCCCCTTCTGTTCTTTGCTTTGTCTTCTCGGATATTCCTTAGTCTCCCCCACAGTGCACCTTTCGTTCAAATTCAGCATTTATGGACTGTGTTTTGTCATCACCCTTTACATAGGTTCTGTGTCGAGTACATGAGCAGAAAGTTAACCAGATAGTTTTTTTGAACACTTACTTGTTTTCAGAGAGATTGAGAACCCCAAACAGGCCCCACACTGAGAGCATGGAGCCTGATTCGGGGATTGAACTGACGGACTGTGAGATCCGTCATGATCGTGACCTGAGCTGAAATCAAGAGTTGGATGCTTAACTCACTGAGCCATCCAGGGGCCCCAAACAAATAAATGTAAACTGTGAAATATTTTTTGGTTTCAAAGCTTTTCCCTAATTTAATTGCAGGCTTAGTAAGGGGGGAGCAGGCCACTCACTCAGCAGATGTTTAGTGAGCATTTATTGCATGGCGGCCCTTCTGCGGCAGGGGGACCAACGCTGAGTTAGACCGAGACCCAGCCTGGAGATCTCCCTTCCCCGCACAGGAGACAGAAAGCGTAAGGCCGTTTTGTCTCTCCCTCTTCTTGTGCTGATATTTACTTAGAATCAGGAAAGACCAACCGTTATTTAAAGGTCTCGTGTGACCATTCAGCAGTTTGGGAAGAACAAGGAAAAACTCTCAGTAAGTGCAGGCAGTCTTTGTCTTACGGTTGTGAGACATTTTTCCCTTGCTGTGTTTCCATTAGACCAGTTCAGAAACTTGCCTAGGAGTTGGGGGAAGAGGGGGACAGAACTTTCTAGATCTTGTTAATTCCTGGGCATGATGGAGAAAAGAAAGGGTGTAGGTATGTCACCCATAATCTCCTATGCAAAAATTAGGAGATATTTAATAAGGCTATTAAAAGAAATTTCTAGGGGCGTCTGGGAAGCTCAGTCAGTTAAGCATCCAACTCTTGGTTTTGGCTCAGGTCACGATCTCACAGTGTGTGAGACTGAGCCCCTCAGTGCGCTCTGTGCTGACAGGACAGAGCCTGCTTGGGATTCTTTCTCTCTCTCTCTCTCTCTCTCTCTCTCTCTCTCTCTCTCTCTCTCTGCCCCTCCCCAGCCTGTGTACGCACGCATGCTGTCTCTCTCACTCTCTCTCAAAATACATGAAGAAACTTAAAAAATAATAAATTTCTAGGGAGAGGAGAAACTTCTGGCCACACATCTGCACGTTTGGATCATAAAAATCTAACTTCTTTCGCACTGAGGTTTCGACTCTGCGCCTGAGAGGCTCCGTGAAGCCCGGCTCTCTGCAGACTGTCGGCACGTTTGTTTGCAGCTGTTGGCAGGACCGTTGTGGAGTGCCGCCCACGCACGGTCGCCTGTGAGAAATGTCATCGGGCATTGCTGGCCAAGAAGAACGATTTGTATTTGGAAAATTGGCGTAACTCCTTTCTGATAACAAGAGCTCTACAGAAATAGTCATTTCTTTTCTTTTTGCCTGTGATACCAGGACTTCTCAGGCACTTGATGGCCAATAAAAGCTGCATGTTTTGGGCCTTTAGGTTGAGTTCATTACCTCTTCCTTTTTATGACATGATTATTCTCTGTATGTTTTATAAACATGAACCATATGCCTTTTTATTTTGGCTCCCCAAAGTGCCTAAACTTTTTTCTCTTAACTGAATAAATATCTAAAGCAATCCATGTCTTAAGTTAAGGTCAGCAAACTATGGCCTGTGGGACAAATCTGACCTGTGCTGTTTTTTTCTTTTAAATAAAGTTTTATTGGAACACAGAAACACCCCGCCATTTTTATACTGTCAATAGCAGACCTCAAGTCCTGGGAAGCCTGAAATATTTGCTAACCAACAAGAGTAGCAGTACAACCCGCCAACCATGGGTATTGTGGCTCTTACTAAGGATGAGAAAAGTAATATTGTTGGGTGTCAAAGCAGTTTTACATGAATAGTAAATGGGATTCAGGTTTTTTAAAGCCACGTGTACATGGATTTATGCATGCACACCCACACCCACGCACAAAACTGTAACATTTCCCATTTCAGTCATGATCGCTTTCTAAATAAATGTAATCCACCCTCCTGGTCATCATGTCCTTTTCCTCTGGTGTCCTCCTGATCACCTCCTGTCCTGATCTCTTTGCTTCTAGAGGCAGATCGATGTAAACTGTACTGCAAGGCGGAGAACTTTGAATTTTTTTTCGCAATGTCCGGCAAGGTGAAAGACGGAACTCCTTGCTCTCCAAACAAGCGCGACGTTTGCATTGATGGGATCTGTGAAGTAAGAGAACAATTCGGCACTGGGAAATGTGGTCACGCTTGTGTTTCCTCCTGTCACACGTGTGCCGTGAGGAGTGGTACCAGAGATTCTGTGTCTGGAGAAAAGGCAGCACAGGGACAAGGGCAGTGTCGGCAGATCAGAACCGAGGACTGTCTCCAGTGTCCCCACTTACTTTCTTCAGGACCCCATCAGACGTTCTTAATTCCTTCCTCTTCGCTCTGTCCCCACGTGTATGCCATGGAGATGTGACATACCCTACTATGCACAGTAGTTGCAAAAATTAAATAAGAATATAAATAATAGTAAACTTTCAACACGTTTGCTAAGTATATTCATTACGTGGTTAGAGCCCCACAGATGTGTTGTGAAATAGCACTACTATTTACTGCCAATTAGTCTTTTTTTTAAAAATTTTTTTAACGTTTGTTTATTATTGAGAGACAGAGTATGAGCAGGGGAGGGGCAGAGAGAGGGGGAGACACAGAATCTGAAGCAGGTTTCAGGCTCTGAGCTGTCAGCACAGAGCCCGATGTGGGGTTCGAACTCACAGATCGTGTGATCATGACCTGAGCCAAAGTTGAACACCTAACCCACTGAGCCACCCAGGCGCCCCAGTTAGTCTTCCTTTTAATTCCATTGTGAGGGGCGCCTGGGTGGCTCAGTCGGTTAAGCCTCCGACTTCGGCTCAGGTCCGATCTCACATTCGTGGGTTCGAGCCCCACGTCAGGCTCTATGCACACAGCTAGCTCAGAGCCTGGAGCCTGCTTCAGGTTCTGTGTCTCCTTCTCTCTCTTCCCCTCCCTCTCTCATGCTCTGTCTCTCTCTGTATCAAAAATAAATAAAAACATAAAAAAATTAAAAGAAAAAAATAATTCCTTTGTGAGCCCTTGTGTTTGTGTGTCGTGGGGGGTGTGTTCTTTGGGGGGATTGAGTGGGAGGCGGGGGGTCATGCCGATGCCCAGCATGGTCATGTTTCACCAGCAGAGCTCACTTGCCATTAGTAGCATCAGTGACTTTTTATCCCAGTTTTCCAGATGAAGAGCCTTAGCAAGCTTTCGTTGAGTTCTAGAACTTCCCTAGTCCCACCTCCAGTCAAACCTGAGACTCTGCTTTTAACCCCAAAGCTATCCTAGCTTTCTAATTTTCTAAAGAAAAAAATGCAGGGACCCATGTACGTGCGTCTTAGTTATTCTTACCTATCGGCTTCTCTGATGCTTGATTTTCTCACTTTATTTATTGATTTTTGTCACAGCCGGTGGGATGCGATCATGAACTGGGCTCCAAAGCCGTTTTGGACGCGTGTGGTGTTTGCAAAGGGGACAATTCAACCTGCAAGTTCTACAAAGGCCTGTACCTCACCCAGCACAAGGCAAATGGTAAGAGATGCCTGTCGTTTTCGTTGCTCTGGCTTTGCCGCTGAGCAGGTTTGCGTCAGGCTGGGTGCCGTGGAGCCATTGACCAGCTGCCTGACATAGAGAGGACGATGGCTTGGACACCTGGCAAGGGCAGCGGAGGATGGGTGATTTCTCAGGGTGAGGGGTTCCGCCAACACATCCCACCCAGAGATGTGTCACACAGACGCCTCTGTCCTCGGCAGTCCGCCCCATGTTCCACAGGCCTCTGTTAATCAAGGGATTCATTTTGAACCTTACGATTCAGGGTGTGACTCCTGATCCGCACTCACAACATGACACGAATACTTAAAGCACTTCTCTAAATGAATCTTGAATAAATTGAAATCCAGAGCCCTGTGTCCCGAACATCACCACTGAGGTGCATGGCTCTGAGATTCTTCCAGGTAGATGAAAAATAAGAGGCGTTTTTGGTGGCCTTGGTGGTTCTGGAAGGGAGAAGAGCGCACCTCCTGTCCACACACGCACGTGCTTGGGGAAGGAACATACACTTTGTCTCTGGTGTTCCTTCCCCTGGGAAGGTGATGTCATCGATCGCTGGCCCTTTGCGGAGCAGGAAGGCACGTCCGCTGGTGACGCCACGCCCGCTGTGGAAGAGGGGCCATCACCACGTGTCTGAGCGTCAAGAGCCCCAGCGTGCAGTGTGGCAAACAGTGGTGTTTCTCTTCTTCCCGTCTAGAGTACCATCCTGTCGTCACCGTGCCGGCGGGGGCCCGGAGCATCGAGGTCCAGGAGCTGCAGCCCTCCGCCAGCTACCTTGCGGTCAGAAGCCTCGGTCAGAAGTATTACCTCACGGGGGGCTGGAGGAACGACTGGCCTGGGGAGTTCTCCTTCGCGGGGACCGTGTTCGAATACCAGCGGGCCTTCAGCCACCCAGAGCGTCTGTATGCGCCAGGACCCACCAACGAGACGCTGGTCTTTGAAGTAAGCCCCTTCTGTTTGCTCGGTTCTCGGTGCGTCTTGCCATGTGGAGAGCGGCGGCCCCGCTCTGAGCTAGCTCGAAGACCGACCCCTCTCGTTCCGATCTGTTACCCACTGAGCCAACTGGCAAAGTGCCAAGAGGAACAGACAGCAGCTCCGTATTTTGGTGAAGAGGGTGGGTGTCTGACGGGTCTCCGAGAGAATGTGCTGATTTTCACTCTGAATGCCGGCTTCTCAGCCTTGCACTTGACCTCCATGAATGTTAAGGAATATAGTAGGCATGTGCTTTAGATAATTCCATGTTGTCTGTATCTGTTATTTGGATAAGCCCCTGCCCCCATTCACCCCATTGGTCCGTTGGCCTAGGAGGCGGACTAATCGAGTGGAAAGAACTCTTGCTTGAATGCCAAGAAAGTTGTTGTTTTACAACTATTTTTAATGTTTGTTTTTGAGATAGGGTTCAGGGGAGGGGCAGAGAGAGAGAGAGAGGGAGACACCAAATCCCAAGCAGGCTCCAGGCTCCGAGCTGGCAGCACAGAGCCTGACACAGGGCTTGAACTCACAAACTGTGAGATCATGACCTATGCGGAAGTCAGACACTTAACCAACTGAGCCCCCCAGGTGGCCCTGCCAAGAAAGTTTTAATCAGAGCAAATCACCTTACTTTGGTGGGCTGTTGTGTCCTTAGAGATAAGAGAAGAACAATGAATAGATAAGTCAGCCAGTGTATCTACAGGTGATTTCTTATAAACATAGAGATTTGGGGGCACCTGTGTGGTTCACTTGGTTAAACTTCTGACTCTTGATTTCAGCTGAGATCATGATCTCATAGTTCTGTGCGTTCAAGTCCTGTGTCCAGCTCTGCACCAACAGCACAGAACCTGCTAGGGATTCTCTGTCTCCCTCTCTCTCTGCCTCTTTCCATTGCTCTCACTCTCTCTCTCTCTCTTAAAAACAAACCTTATAAATAAAGATTTGGACATCTCTCAAGAGCAGGAAACTTCTGGCGCTAGCAGATGCTTGAGCTTGCACCTTGGTTCTAGATGGTGACCATGATTGTTAATTCATTTAAATTCCTATTATCTGTCATTTAAAATACTCGGTCCTGTCACCTCTGTGTGGTGGGAGGTCCCTCAGAGATCTCACACCACCTACTCGGAGAGAAGCTGTAGTTAGGAAATACTCTTTGAACCCTCTCAACTCTGTGATTTCGGAGATGAGAGCAAGAAGTCTGCATCAAACTGGACTCAAGTTAGCGTGGTTGGGAGCTCAGCAATGAGCCAGTCCCTGAAATGACACTTTGATTGATCCTAACCATAGGAGTGGAATTCTGTTTCAAGACTTCTGCATATTTTTTCAAACCTTTTTTGTTTGTTTGTTTGCGTGCGTTAGATGTTCTGCGTTCTGTTTCTTTTCCATCAAGCATCTGAGCAGGAAACTTCTTTTCTGTCTCTTCAGGAAAGTTCTATTTTCTTTACAGAGGTGTATTTAGCTTGCAAGGTATCAGTTTTAGAGCAACAGCACTTCATTAGTTTTGCCAAGAGGCCTTTGATCCATCTCTGAACAAATGTACCCAAACCAAGTTCTGCGGCCACAGAGCAACCCAGTCCGGAAGTGGGGCGAGGTGCCTCTCAGGGCTCCTGCCTTGGGCGATCAGAACAAAGTGCAAATCATTCCTGGTGAGAAATGGGTTTTTTACTGCCTCCTGACAAGCAGCCATTTTTTTGTTGTTGTTTTTCTCTCTGGTTTTGTTCATCAATGCAGAGCTTTTCTAGTAGGTTTTCACAATTCCACCCATGACTTAAGGTTTGCTGCCACACACAGATGATCTGCAGAATGACCACAGCAAAGAGTAAGGCAGGAAAATGATGGGAAGAGCAAAGCAGAATGAGAGATCCTTCCCGCTTTCGTCTCTGGAACCTGAAATACCCCAGCCCCCCCCACCCCATCACCCGGGCACTGTCTGCGTTGATCGAATTAAGCAGACAATTGACACATTGTCCTTGAACATGAGAGCAGCTAAGAATTTGTATTTATGCTTTTTCTTCATTTAAACCTGGTTCCTTCTCTCGTTCATCCAGATTTTGTGGCCCAGACTAAAACTAAATCTTCGCGGGGTGGGGGTGGGGGGGCGGTATTCAGCAGGTCCTAAATGTTTCCTGAGGGGTAGGAGCTAGCTTTGAGAAACGGAAGGAGGGCCTTAGTTAGTGAGGGAGTTCTGCATCTGTCTCCTTGCAAACACAGGCACCTCCTTGAAAATAGGTCAAAATGTAAGGCGAACTATTGGCTAGATCTAAACAAAATTATAAAAACATACAAGTCTTCCCCGGGGTCAACTAGATACGTAGAGTATTTTTAAAAATATTTTCCTACTATGATAGAAATAGAGTAAGAACTATAATAACATCTCTATTAAGACAAGGTTGTGATTTTGCCACAACGGGTTAGGATCCCATTTGCTTAGCTGATGCACGGAGTCTTGCTTTATGGACTCATTCCACTTGTAGGTTGAATGAAAGCTTAAATTAACATCTTAGGAATGCAGCCTGTCTGGAGACAAATCTAGCGGGAAATTTGGGTGATGAATTGG
This sequence comes from Mungos mungo, assembly GCA_004023785.1. Classification (NCBI taxonomy): domain Eukaryota; kingdom Metazoa; phylum Chordata; class Mammalia; order Carnivora; family Herpestidae; genus Mungos; species Mungos mungo. The sequence goes on from PISW01006870.1 coordinate 76,683, forward strand.
CCCTGCCTTGCATGTATTTTTAAAGGAGTTAGGGTTTCATTCAAAAGTTTCAACTATGTTAGGAGCTAAAAAAAAAAAAAAAAAAAAAAAAGGTAAAGTCCAGTCACCTAGTATTATATCTGTTTTATCTTTTCAATGAATTTGGGTTAATGACTTTAATAATTAAATTATACTTGCTCACTCTCACGAGGATATCATCAAATTTCTGCTGTTTTTATCACATGCTCATACCTCTCCAAAATCAGGAGAACACAGTGATTTTTAAAATTTAAGTCACACGCAGCAGTAACATACATTTTCCAAAATTGACACTATAAATCAATATCCAAGTAATCCATGGCTATATCCTTTAAAGGAAGTTAAGTTCACGGGCCTTCCAATACAACTATGACTTGAACCAAAATGAATGCTTTGGGAGCCAAAAATCTGTTCACTCCAATATAAAAATGTTGACCGTGTTTTAACAATCCTGTGGGATGCTGGAATCAAAGGGTGGGAACCGCTAAAATGAAAAACGCTGTTGCATCCATCTTAGAAAGTCTACGTCGGTGAAAGAAAGCACTTCCTCTCCCGGCCTTTTAAAATCACTGAATGTTCACTAAGTTCTTCCTGTAGCGTGAAGTTCAGGAGAAAGGCATGTTTGTGGAAGTGCACGGAGACCGCGTTGGGGATAATGTTTGTCTCCTACATAGGTATTCGTCAGACCCTCCTGGTATCTGAGCTCCTTCCCGTCTCCCTTCACCGTGGTGGGTATTGGTCTAAACACCTACTTCCAAAGCACTTGTCCTCTCTTCATTTCCACATCTGTTCATTTCCATGTCGGATAAAAAGAAAATGAAGCAAACGTTCAGTGGGTGCCCATTCTATGCCCAGCCCTGTAGGAGGCACGGAGATCCCCAAATGGCAGAGACGTAAATTATGTTGCTAAAACACAGAGTCTGTAAAGGATGCGTGTAGAACACACCATCTGTAAAGAGTGAGTTTTGTGTGTGGTCACTATTCTTGTTGGAAGCAACGCGGCCTAGACCAGGGAACATCTATATAAATAGGTGGCCCCGCCGTCCCGTGTCGTTTTGCATGAGTCACTTCAACTGTGTGGGGCCTAATGAGTTCCCCAGGCCGTCTCCTCCACTGTGTCCTGCAGCAGCTCAAACCTCATAGTGGCAGAAAGAGGGCTGGCTTATTTTTTGTAGCCTCTCAAAACGGCGTAATATCTGGGACATCGTAGCTGCTCAAAAAGATGTTTATGGAATAAATGACGTCCAGTGATAAAATGTATTCATTCACTTAAAAAGAAGAGCGTTCTCTCCAAGCTGCGATGTCCTACACGGGAGAGAGAAATAAGACAAGTGATCAGACGGTAGCTACAGGTATAGACGTGTTGGGTCGCTATGTACACCTGAAATAAACTAACAGCAAGTGGCAGCTCTATATTCAAATAATAGTCATACAGGTGAAAGGTGAGCTTCTCGGAGCAAAGTCCAGAGTGATGGGCCGTGAGGCCAGGCTTCTCCCTCCCCCGTGTCAGCTCTTCTGCCCCAAACCACGGTCAGAATCCACAGTTCTCTGAAGAGGCCTAAACTTCTGCGGTACACGTTTTACAAACCACTGGATCGCATCATCTCTTAGGACTAGTCTTAAAACTATACGGTTTAAAGTTAAGTACAGTGAATAGCGTTTAAAGCATTGAAATTTGATCTCCTAAATTGCCTTTAGAGGGGGATCAGTACGCTCTTTTAAATGCTTGCCTTTCCCAGAGCGAATGATTCACACCTAAGAAGTTGCTGACCAGCTCACAGCACATTTAGCTGAACTTGGGAGGGGGCCATGTGCCCTCGCTGGGTGGTGGACTTGCCAGAGCTTTTCGCCTCTTTCTGGGCATTGCCCAGCGCAAGGCAAGGGTAATGCAATCCTGGAAATAACTGACTGCTGTCAGTTAACCTCAAGAAATAAGTGCATGGCCTGACACCAAATAAAAGTGTCTTCTGCGTCTGGTTAGTTTTACATGTCAAAACCTTCTAGAATGTCTTCATAGGGAAGCTCAGTTTCAACTAAATGGAAAACAGACCTTCACTTCTATCACTGAGTCACCCAATTTTAAAACGCAGTCTCTGGTACAAACATTCACTCTCCTTGGAACCTCGAGTCTACATGTTTCAACATTGGCAACAGGTGGATGTCAGTTTAACCAGAGCCGCCCCTGTTGATTTCCTCGGTGGCCAAGGGAAATTCCTAAGGGTAATCAAGGATTTATATGATTGTCTTGGGCCTTAAAATTTTAAGGCATTATTTAAGCCCATCAGTCAAGTCTTTATTTTGAAGTGCATACATACATATCCATGTAAGTGACTTGAAGAAAAGGAGCTAACTTTCACGAGCCTGTATTAAGTTTCTGCCTGGCCCAGGGAAAAACTACTCAGACACGCACACACACCCCAGCACCGAAAGAAATCAATATTGATTTGGCAATCGTACGCTTCCTGAGATCACTAGAGACACACTTAATATAAACTAGATAATTTCCATGTATTTCTGTTAGTCAACTTTTTCCCCACAACATAAGTCTGGCATAAAGTCTAAAGAATTTCTCATTGAACTGGTGTGCTCATTAGTCATCTGAAGGATTGAAAAGTCAGTTGATTTTTTAAGTCTTGAGGATACATGTATGGACCCTACCATGTTATGTTGATTTGATTCGCTTTGGGAACACGGGAAAAGCTAATTCTGTGTTACTTCTATACCCTCCCAGCTAGAGTGCTGTGTGTGTGTGCGTGCACGCCCGTGCATGTGTTGTGTCAGGAATTACATTTTGAACTGGCATAAATGTGAAAGTGGAACATCAGAGTTGAAATGTACACAGCCTTCGTTGAAAAATAGTCATTTAATCTGAAGGACACAGACACATGTCAGGCTGTTTGAGTAAAGCTGAAAACTTAATGTTTTTCCATGTTGAGGTAATTTAAGGTCACTGACTTTGTTCTTTGTTTAAGCACGGTGCAAAAGGCCTGTTTAGTGTTCAGTTTTAAGAGGCCTTGGCAATGAGAATTAAAAACAAGGGTGCCTGGGTGGCTCAGTAGGCTAAGCCTCCGACTCTTGATCTCACTTCAGGTCATGATCTCAGGGTCATGAGTTCAAGCCCCACATTGGGCTTTGCACTGGGTGTGAAGCCTACTTTAAAAAAAAAGAGTTAAAAACAAAAAAATTATTTTTTTCATGATAAGATGCCCCTTAGAGATGACACAGTCTATAGAAGTGACTGAAAATGGGCTTTTTCTTGCTCCCTCCTCCTCCTCTCCTTCCCGTCTCCTCTTTCTTCTTCCTCTACTTCTTGCTCTTCTACTTCCTCTCTGTCTCCCTCCTTGTCTCTTTCTCCAGCTCTCTGTCTCTGTGTCCCTGTCACTCCCCCCACCCCCCACCCCCCCCACACAACGACAACCAAGTCCTATTCTCTCTCAAGCTGCCTGGCAGTCGGAGGGAAGATGCCGAAATTCATCAGGAGTGTTTCATTATAAAGTAACTTCCTCTCCGTCTGGTAAACAGTGATTCAGGATGACATGATCCCACAGGTTGCTATTTGAAGACTGAAATATGATCCCCTTTGTCTCTACAGCATTCATCCCTTTTTTAAAAAGTCTTAGAAGCTCTCTTTCATGTTGCGGACTTCTTCCATGTTAGGTGGCGCAAGGGGGTGTTTAACTCTTTGGAAGCCCGTTGCATTAAATAGTGTGATCTTGCCGCTGACCACAGGAGCAGCCTTTGGAATGGCAGAAAGTGAGGAACAGGTTAACCACAGGCCAGTTTCCGAGCAGAGGAAGACGTCTAAGGAAAATTACTATAATAAACAGCTTCCTCCCCACCTTCGCAAGAGGAGATAATGGGGCGTCAAGGGCAGGTGGACGCCACAGCAGCGTGGAAGCCCCGCCGGTGGAGTGTTCCCTTCTTACCCAGCTCCTTCCTTGCGACCCGCCATCCGGATTCCCGCCACGGGAAAGGGGCCGGCGTGAGTAAAGTTGTGTCTTGAGAAAGAATCAGCGTCAGGGAGAGGAGATTAGCCAAGCAGCATGGACTGAGTGAAGACACAAAACACAAAGAAGCAAAGAAGTAATGGAGAATTAATTCAGAACAGATGATACAAACCTCAGACTCCAGAGGACGATTCAGAGGTCCTTCTGTGATGCCACATCATTTGTCTAGAGTTTGCCATTTGCTATTTGAAGTGTGGACCTCCCGTTAATTCACGGCAAATACTTCCATGACAGGTTGGAGAACACTATTTATTTCTCTTCATTAAACTCCGAGGAATGCTGGCAGGTTGAATGAGAAGTGTAGTCCAGGCTCCGTGGGTCCGCCCACACCTTTGAAGCTGCCTACTAGATGCTTTTCCCGCCCCCGTCAGGGCCTTGGCGTTACTGCCTCTTGTCAGAGGCAACTCACATCATAGCAGTGACAATATCTGGTCATGTTCTTCCAGCTTCGAAGCAAACAGGATGACAAAGACAACTGGCTGAGCCTGGACATCCAACGGCTTTCAAAGATCATAGGACCTTACAAAACGTGAATCCACACCACACAAGTTGTCCCTTCTCTGAGCATCACTCAGCATAGAATGTGTGGTGCGAGTCTTGGTCTATCAGGAAGGGCCCGTCTACAAAGCATATTGTATTTCACTTGTTAAACCAGCAGGTTCTGGGGCGCCTGGGTGGCTCAGTCGGTTGAGTGTTGGGCTTCAGCTCAGGTCATGATCTCATGGTTCATGGGTTCAAGCCCCACGTCGGGCTCTGTGCTGACAGATAGCTCAGAGCCTGGAGTCTGTCTCAGATTCTGTGTCTCCCTTTCTCTCTGACCCTCCCCTACTCAAGCTGTCTCTCTCTCTCTCTCTCAAAAATAAGTTTTAAAAAACATTTAAAAATTTTTAAAAAGCCAGCAGATTCAGTGAAACATCTAAATAAACGCAGGGAAAAATCAATTGAAGAGATTCACAGTCATGTATGCTTATACCAGACATGAGCGCATTCAACGAATCCAAGTTCCAGGTTTGAACCCAAAGCACAATGGAAATACTATAGCCTGCTGTTGAATCCCAGTGCTAAAATATTGCCAATGGCTCATACAGGTTTTAGAATTTTATTTATTTTGTTTCTTTTTAACGTTTGTTTATTTTGAGAGGGAGAGGGAGGGAGGGAGGGGCAGAGCGAGAGAGGGAGACACAAAAACCTGAAGCAGGCTCCAGCTCTGAGCTGTGAGCACAGAACCTGATGTGGGGTTTGAACTCACGAACCGTGAGATCATGGCCTGAGCTGAAGTCGGACACTTAACTGAGCCACTGAGGTGCCCCAGTTGTTAGAATTTTAAGTAGGGGCCTAGACATTTTGTTCCAGAGCTTGGGAGATGGTGTTGTAAGAGATCAGATGTCAAGTTTTGGAGTCAGACACTATCAGAGACTTGAGTCCCAGTGTTGGCACTTAACTAGCTGGTGACCCTGTCGTTGGTTTAGTCATCCGTAGTGCCAGGGTAGGACTAGCAGTCAGACCCCTCGTGATACTGTGACCGACTTGCGATGAGCTGATGCCTGTGCCACACTTCGACATACAGTAACCCTCATAAGCATTGCCGTTCGTAATTTTAAAGCAATCAAACACATTTGGAAGACAAGAAACTAGCTTTCTGGCTTGCATTAATTAAAAAGCCAGTCTGAAGCCTGTTTATAACTTTCTGATTTACATGGGAGAATGAAGACAACTTTTTTTAGCCTTAATTCAGAAAGAAAAAGCCTTCTGTGACAAAAAAAAAAAATGCAAAAGTGGTAGAAGGCATTTATCATTTTAACATTAAAAATTAAAAGTGGGAGCAAAAAAAAAAGAAAGAAAAAGCTGCTTACCCAAGATTACTCAATGTGTCCTTTGTTTTAACTCTGTGTGCCTGCCGCAGAAAGCGAACCCCCCTCCTGCCCAGGGCAGTTGGTAGAGTCCAGCCTGTCTGTGGTTTTCCAACTTAAGAAGCTGTAAATTTTATAACTCCGCACCCCGCGGTCAGAGCTGCTGAATGTTGTGTCTGAAGTCAGGTGGTTCGTGTGTTCAAGGTAGACATTAAGCAGTTCTCCTGAGGACCTGGAAGCACTTAGGGAGGTTGCTCGCCAGCTGTAAATTAGAGACCCGGTGCCAGTTGGCTGGAAAATTCTCTGGACCACGTCCAGTTAAGTAGACTGAATCGCTGGCGGTCTTTCTAAATGTGTGCGTTGAACAGCTTGCCTACAGTCTGCCGTGCAGTGTGGGGCAGCTCGGAAACAGCGGAATTGTGATCTTGGGCCCGGGGTAGGAGGCCGAGGGCAGTGGGCAGGGGCATGGACTTCTGCGTTCTCCACCGGTGCTGAGAAGTTACTGACTCGCTGCTTTTGACAAGATCACTGTGAATGGCTTAAAATAGGTGTGAGTGGCGGGAATTATCATTTTCAAATTACCCCTTGTCCCAGGTGTGTCCCTGAGTTACCACGTCCCTGCTTCTGCAGGTTCGGGGGCAGGGGGATGGGGGAGGGGCGGCAGGTGGGCGGACGGTCTGCGGTCAAAGGGAAGGCCAGGGTCACACTGAGCACGTAGGTGCTAGCCCCCCTGAACAGAGGTTGTAGTCTCCACATAGGAAGGGTGGGTGACGTCATTGTTAGACCACAGGGCCATTTAGAAATTGGAAAATCTAAAATTGTGTCTTAAAACTGATGCAAGTGACAGTTAAGGTCAGGGGCAAAGCTGCCCTCATGGACGTGGGGGCTGCCAGGTCCACATGGTCTGTGCTCAGAAGGGTTTCATGTTCAGTTTAGAGATCCGCTACCACCACCTTAAAATTCTTGACAATTATTCTCAACAAGGAACCTTGCGTTTTCATTTGACACTGGGCCCCACAATTTATGTAGCCATTCTTTAGAGTAGGATGAATTTTTTTTTCTTTAAACAACGTCCTGTCTTTTTGAGAACAGGGTAAGGAGGGGCCAAAGAGATTCTGTCAGGTAGGCAGACAAGCTGTTTCCACAGGACTATTTGCTGGCAACAGACAGAGAGAAGAGGATGGTCTCGTAGTCTGCTCGTGGTCTGTTTTCTCCTCCATGCAGGATAAAGAGAAGGGCAGAGAACACCTTAATTGTCACTGAGAAGCAAATAATGTGTTATAATTGGCAAATACTCATCTTTCATATACTTGGCCTTGGTGCCTGTTGAAATCCTCACTGTCTTTCAGAGGCCTTTATGAGCTGATGTTAAACTCTTAGATCAGCTTTCTGCTGGTTTCTACAAATCTTGTCTTTTAGCCTATGTGACCGCACATGCAATTCTGCATGTGACTTTACAGCTACATAGACCTTATAGTCAAGCCTTAAGTCACTTGAATTTTTTAAAGTTGAGAATCTTTTATTCATCTATGCATTCACTGAATATATACAACAAACAAAATATAAGTGAGAGAGCCTACATACCATATATTATATGGATATATTCCTATAATCTTGTGAATGTTTACGGTAAGTTGTTGTTTTTCTTCTTGTTTTGGCTGGATAAGTAAACTTCTTATTGCTTTGATAATATGAAATGGGTTAGTTGCCTTCTTGGGATCAAATCTTCTGTTTGCTGCTGCTGTCGTTTTTAGTTCAAGAATTTTACTCTTCAAGTTAATACTGATTCTTCTCAATCTATTCCAAACAAAATAGAAAAGGAGGGAAAATTTCCAAATTTTCATAAATAAATTTTCCCACTTTTCATAAATAAATTTTCCCAATTTTCATAGCAGCATTTAACTTTCCTTTGCAGGTTCTAAGACCCTTTGCTTTTCATCTCTTAAGTCACTGTCAGCAAATTATTTTAATAATAATAAAAGGGTGTGGCCTTATCTCCTCTACTGGAGAGTATGGCTTCTCCCTATCCCTAGAGCGCCACAGCCATGGAAATCAGAAGAGATGATGATGATTGCTCAGACCAGTGAAGCAACAGTAGTGATAGACAAAGTGAGACATGGTCAGATTGGAGGTACACTGGACATAAGGATAACGCCATTTCCTGGTTGATTAGATGCAGGGTATGAGAAAGAGGAGCTTGGGTGCTTTTAAGTTATTTTGGCCTTACCAGTTGGAAGGACTGGGTGCCATCTCATCAGGTTGAGAAGAATGGGGTACAGGGAGGAGAATCAGGAGTTCAATATTGTACGTTGATATGCCTCGTAAACATTCAAGGAGAGATGTTCCGTGGGCAGCTGAATGTGTGAGTGTGGACATCAGAGGCTGGCTTTCCTCTCCAGCTCTTCTGTCCAATTGGGCAGCCACTATCCACACGTGGTTATGTAAGTTTGGATTTAAGCTAAATGTAAAGGTTTATTTAGTTACAGAAGGATGCTAGTGCTCCGTAGCCATGTGTGGCTGGGACTACCATACGGGGCACCCAGGATTATACTACACTAGCATCACTGCAGAACGCTCCCTTGGAAAGTATGGTGAAGAGTTATGAATTTGGGAGTGGTCGGCATGTCAATTGTACTTAAAATCAGAGCCCTGGATGAAATCACCCATAGCAGTGAGCCTAGATAAACAAGAGGTCAAGAGGTTGGAGGTCACTTTGATAATGAACAGTTAGAAGATAAGATGGATTCAGCAAAGGAGACGGAATGAAGAACTGAGAGAGTGGGTTTCTGGTGGCAACACAAGGAGGAAGTGATCAACTGTGTCTAGTGCTGGTGATTGAGTAAGAAGAGGCCCTTCAACTATTGGATATGGCAGGGTGCCCGTGAAAGATTCAGAAAGATCATGGGAGAATGAGAAAGGACTCATGAAGGGATTTTTGCTATAAAGGGAATCAGTGAAATGGGACATGAGCTGGAGAGATACATGGAGATAGGATCTTTTTTTTTTTTTTTAAGATGAGAGAGACAATAGCATGCTTGGATGCTGGTTGGAATGATCTAGTAGGGAAATTTAAGTAAGGCACAAGAGAAGGGTCCCCTATGGTGGTGGCGTCCTTACGTAGATGTGGGAAGATGGAACCCAGAGCGCAGTGGAGAACTGGGACCAACATAGGAGCTAGAGTCGGGGAGGGTAAAAGAAGGAGAGACGGAGGGTGTGAGTACAGATGCAGAAACAGGTTTGATAGGGAGATTGTGTAAATTCTCTTCCTGTTGGTGGCATTGATTTTCTTCTTGTTGGCAGTGTTGGTAATTCTCTATGGGTAGCTTTACTGGAGGCTGAAGGAAACTTGACATCTTGGTTGGTTTTCTTTGTTTAATAGTAATAATACTTCGATGTGCTTAATTTTTTTATTTTCTCAAGCACATCTTGCGGTTTGCAGCAACATTTTAAAATGTTTTGCATGAAACCACAAGCCATGTATGGCTTAGGTTCTAGAGTCTAAAAGGTGAAAGTAGAATATATTTTCCATGCCCACTGAATGTGTGTTAAACCATTCTTACTTAAATCACCAGAACACATGTCTTTGAAACTCAAAAGGCAAGAACTAATATTTTTAAAAATTTTCTTTGCATTTCCACTGGAATCCTCTCTGCTCTATGGCAGTAGAAGTCAGGATCTAGTTTGGGGAGAATGGGATGGTGTTAGGATGTGGAAATAAGTGAGTGGATTTCTTTGTCTATCATGCTTAACACCTGAGTGTGTCCCCCTTACACCTGCATGTGATTCAACTCCATGTATTGTAAAATCATCCAGTCTCGGGAGCCCCACAGCTCAGTATAATTCTTACACACCCCACGTGTATTTTACTGTCACACATGTACAAGGGCACTGAATTACTTTCTCCTGATGAAATCTCTGTATAAAGAGATTTTGCATTAAGAGGGCACAAAGAACATGGAAACCCAAAGTGTTACATGTGAGATACTACTTTAAGGAGAAATTGACTTGAAATTTCAATAAGCATTAACCTTATTTTCTAAATGTAAAACTTCCTCCCAAATTCTAGGGTGATTGAGAACAAAACTCTAAATTTTTAATGTTTATTTAATAGCACATGAAGGCCATTAACAGAAACATGGCAAAAATCTCAAATGAGGAAAGCATACTATTTATACAAAATGCATGAAATGTTATAACATAATCAAACACATGAGTCCAAGAACAGCTATGTGACCTAGCTATAAAAAGAAGAAAAAGACTAGAGAGCTCTCCAGAAGTAAGACTTCTAGGACCTTGATTTTGAGGCTTTTGTTGGTGACTAATGAGAATTTGGCATTTGTCCTTTTAATGGTATTACCTATTGTGTTTTGTTTTTGTTTTTGTTTGGGGTGGAGCAAGGGGGACAAAGACCCTTAGCATTCGAGTTGTTTCTGGGAGGCACCGAGATTCACGGGGCTGTACAGCAAATGGTGTTCACACCATGCGTCTTCAGAGGAAGCCGTAATCCCCTGGAGATGTGTAAGCGACCAGCCAACTGGAATCCATGGCGTGGAAGTCCGAGCAGTGGTCTGGTGTGACGGAGGTCTTTGAGCAGCTGCCACCCACCCAGCTCTAATTAAAGTGGGATCCCACCAGACAGAGAGGGAGCCAGGCCTTCCTATTTTTAACTGGAAATCTGCTTTGCTTTTGGGCATGAATGCCCAGTCCTCGCGGTAAAGAATTTTCCACAAGACTCATGGGGTGGGAGAGAAGCAGCTATTTATACTCATGTTTGAGATTAAAAGAAGGGGGGGAAACAGTATTAAGAAAAGGGGGCATCAGGATGGGAGGCAAATCTTGTTTGCCCTCGCCCAAAACAAGGTGATGGATGGCAATATTTAGGCACATTTTCCTGGTGGTCCTACATCTGTTTTATGCTCATTCCCTGGTCACCTGTGTGATCTGGCACAAGTTCTTTCTTGTCAGTTGTTTCCTATGAAAAAATAAGCAGCGATGTTAGAGAGTTGTTGCAGGCATGTTTGGAGATAATGCATAGAAAGTGCCCAGCAGAGCGCCTGACATGTGGGAAATGCCAGTAAATGATCTCTAAAAGTGGTCAGACCGTTTAGGGTAGATTTATCCTAAAACCCTGTCCTTTTTAAAAAGTTTTATTAGATAACATACACTGTACTATTTGTTTCAGGTGTACAGTATAGTGATGCAACCCTTCACACATCACCTGGTACCCGTCACAACAAATCCTCCCCATTTTCCTATTCCATAATCCCCGTCACCTGCTTCCCCCATTTCTCCCACCTGTTCTTCTCTGGTAACCCTCAGTTTGTTCTCTATAGGTAAGAGTCTGATACTTGGTTTTCCCCTCTTTTTTTTTCCCCTTTGCTCATTTGTTTTGTTTCTTAAATTCCACATATGAGTGAAATCATAATGGATTTGTCTTTCTTTGACTTCTGTCACTTAGCATAATACTCTCTGGCTCCACCAATGAATGTCATAGCAAATGGCAAATTTTCATTCTTTTCTATGGCCGAGTAATATTCTGTTGTATGTCTTTATACTAGCTCTTCTTTGTTCATTCATGAGTCGGTAGACACTTGGACTCATTCCGTAATTTGGCTATTGTAAGTAATGCTGCGATAAACATTAGGGTGCATGTATCCCTTCGAATTAGTATTTTGTATTCTTTGAGTAAATATCTACTAGTGCGATTGTTGGATGGTCAAGTAGTTCTAGTGTTAAATTTTTGAGGAACCTCTGTACTGTTTTCCACAGTAACGTCACCAGTTTGCATTCCCACCAACAGTACAAGGTTCTGCTCTCTCCACATCCTCGCCAACACCTGTTGTTTCTTGTGTTGTTGATTTTAGCCGTCCACAGGTTTAAGGTGATACCTCTGTAGTTCTGATTTGCATTTCCCTGATGATTGCTGATGTTGAGCATCTTTTCACCTATCCTAGGTCCTTGTCCTTTTGAGAGTAAATCCATCCTAGTATATGTATTACCAACCCCTACTTCTGATCCTGGTTTTGTTTTGTTTTGGCTTTGTATTACCTATTTATCCTGGTACACAGTCAACAGCCAAATTCTCTTTGAACACTTTTTCTTTGGAAACCCTATTGTACCCTTGCTTGGATTCTAAAGCTGATGATTAGCAACTCCAAGCGAGGTATTCTGTGGTTTTTAGAGTGCCTCCCTCATGCCCAGCTTCTCCTGGCACAAAGGAGAAAGACTCTAAGTTTTGGCCCCGGATAAATCATAAAAATATATATAAAATATATATATACGTAGATTCAGCTTCAACTATTACCTGTAAGACGCCCCTATGTGTTATTACGTAGGCTTTCAAGTTTAATGGGAAAACTGAGACCTCATAATTTAACCTTATTTCCTTCAATACATTAGAAAGATTTTTTTTCCTTTCTTAATGGATATACCTAGAGTTGAGGGTTGTGGGCTTACAGCAAAGGTCAAGTCGTGTTTCTCCATTTAGCATCTATCTAAATCCCAGCTTTGATGATATGGAAATACTCATTTGAAAGTATCAAGGGCAGACTTTCAAATCAACATAAAACATACTTGGGAGCAGTGGTGCGAGCCAACTTGAAGGTCAAAATGTCATACAAATATCTTTAAAGTGTTGGGTGAGATTTCTGGCATTCCAGGGTCTGACCTGTCTCTTGATCTCTGGTTTGTATCTTACGCTGTCCAGGTCCTGATGCAAGGCAAAAACCCGGGGATCGCTTGGAAGTACGCCCTCCCCAAGGTCACGAATGGAACTCAGCCGGCCTCAAGAAGGCACAGCCATGCCTGGAGTACGGCGCAGTCTCAGTGCTCTGTGTCCTGCGGAGGAGGTACCTGATGTCCTGATCCCACCTTCAATTCTTCCCTCAAAACAGGTTCTTTGATCTCAGACCTCTTGAAAGTACATGATTTAAATAAGCAACAAAAGAACCATCTTTTATGGGAACCATCCCTATAGAAAGCAAATGTTACTGTGCTCTTTGAGGATTTTCCTACGTAGAAAAGAACCAAGGCACACAAAACTCAAGTCCTTCATAACCAGGACTCAACAGTTACCTATCTGAAATCTGGGGGGGCAGGGGCGGCGGAATCTACAAAATATATATTTATTTGTATTTTTATTTTTAGTTTCCAGTTTAGTGTCTTCCTATCCTGAATCCTCTGTTGGTAAGCACTCGCACTGAGGCTGGGGAAGGCAGGGTCAAAACCAGTGAGAACACACACAACGTCAAGCATCCCTCTGCAACACGAGCATCGTGTCACTCAGTCCCTCGGGGGAGGCCAGCAAAGTCTCTGTCAGGAGGAAACTGTCACATCTGAGACATCGGCCTCCTAAGGGAGGAACTACAACCATCCTCTCAGTGAGGAGAGGGCACACATTTTATGTAGATCCAGAGATAACCACATACTTGCATGTCAGTCCGTCTCTGTCACGCTTGCCCCTTCTAGAAGAATGACAGTCCACAAATAGATCCATGAAGCCAAAGCATCAACGTTGGCCACTCACTTTCCTCACTGTCAGAGCATCTGATACAGCGCGTCTCCCTACCGCGCCCTGGTGCCCTGGGTGCAGTGGGGCATCTCGGAACCAGACACAGAGCCGAAATACAGAAAATGAAGAGATTCTCATGTCTGTAAGGACTCTTCACAGGCTCGTGCTGATTAACAAAGTATGAGAAAATGCTTCTTTTTTAATAGATTAAATAATTAAAAGGGAATACATGTTTAGAGAAATAAAGGGGAGGAGGAGCATTGGGTAACGTATACGATTGTTGAATCCTCCTGTTGTGCACCTGAAACTAACTCATCACTGTATGTTAGTTATACTTAAGGGGGAAAAAATGGGAAAATACCCAAAGAAGTAATACATTTTATTAATGAACACTTTCTTCTGCTATGCAGAAGAAAAATAATTTTCCCTAATCCTTTAATCTGCAAATGCCAGTGTTCAGACGTTGCTCTGTGTCATTCTATTATTCTTTTACGCAAACATAAAAACATGCATTTAATGTTCTCAGCCACATGCCACACAGGTCATTTTGTAGACTGTTTTTTACTGCACAGAAAGCATGCTATCGATACCTGTTGACACTGTGCTTTTTTTCACTTAACTTATGAGCAGTTTCTCACATTTCAAATGCTCTTTGAGATCATTTGCAATAACTTCCTGGCATTCCCGGAAGAGCAGAGTTCCTCAGGAAGGAGAGAGATTCAATCCATTTTCCATGTATGGAGAACGAGTCCAACCAAGGGAGGACGCTGGACAAGGGCACGGTGGGATTCTCCCTTGCTTGATTCAGCAGGCCCCTCACGTGACGCACAGACTGCGATGTGTCTGAGGCATATGAGAAGGGCAGTCCAAATGAACGAATGTTCTGGAAGCGAAGGATGAACTTGAGGGAATCCCAGCATGGTTCTGGTAACCTACTTTAACCTAATCGTGATCGCAAGAGTGACTTTTCCTTGTTTCTCAGATTCCATTTTAGGGAAACATACCATGTAAACATAAACAGAATTCAAAGAGGAGGCAGCCTTCCTGTTTGGAGAACTGACAGATAAAATTATTGACACAAAAAATATGTGTCTCTGATGAGAAGCTCTGAGATGGATACCCCAGGCCAGGCAACGATATCACCAAAACAAAACAAAACAAAACAAAACAAACAAAAAACCCCACCCAAGTCCCCAGTCCTAGTTGGCAAGTATGAATACATATTCAGAGAGTTCAACTTTTGTTAATATCTACTTCTGACGGACGAAGAAGAGACCTCGTGGAAAAGCAAACCCTTAAGAGTTTCCACCCATAACTTACTAGTAGTGTTTCTTTGAAGAACATTTTCCATAGATGGATTAAAGTTTGCAGGATGTTTTCAAAAGGTCGTATTTATCACTTCTGGTTCAAGATTCTGCACCGAAATTTCTTGAAAACTAAGAAGCTACACATTAAATCATTAAAATGCAAAAGCTTTTATCTCCGGGGTGGGGAGGGGGATGGGATTCAAATAAGTTGCAGATTCTTTCAAAAGGAGGTGTCCTTACCCAGTATTTGGATTCCGTACCTTCAACACCACATCTGAGTCCTGGTAAATCAGAAGCTAACCGTGGACATGAAATCGCATTGGTTATCTGTAATTTTCACGTTGTAACTTTTGATGTCTTATTAGGTTACATAAGCGTAAAGGCCATTTGCTTACGAGATCAAAACACTCAAGTCAGTTCCTCCTTCTGCAACGGAAGAACCAAGCCAGCGACTGAACCCAAAATATGCAATGCTTTCTCCTGCCCTGCTTAGTAAGTCATCTGGAAATGTCTTTCTGGCTGTATTTGTACTTGTATGCTTTGGTTGTTGTTAGGGGAAAATCGAAACCTACTGCCGGTGCTTCTGATCGAAAATGACTCAGAGAGATAGAATGCCCAAAAAAGCAACGGAGGAGAGAAGACAGTTGAGGTTAAAATATATCACTTGAAAGACACAAATTTGCTTGAGACATCCCTTTTAACTCTGGCTGTGCAAACCTAACCGTGGGGTTTAAAGGTGTGGCTTTTTTAATTTTTTTTCTTAAATCTTTATGCAGAGACTCCTCTGAACTCAGATACTTAAGTAACACAAAATCCTATATTAGTTGAATTTATATGTGGTGTGTGCTTAACTTTCACATAGTCATCCAAGAATTTAAAAATCATAGTGCTATGCAGACCATGAAACCCCAAATGCAAATTATACAGTAGCAAGTCACAAAATGAAAAGAAAGAGCAGAGGCCAAGTGGTAATGCATTTCTGATGATGGGGCTCTATGGGGACCTCAGTGGGTTTGTTTTTGGATGGATTTTAGCCACACTATTGTTTGAGCGCTAATTTTGAGTAATCTTCCCGGCCGAATGGAGTCTTTTGTGTGATTTATCTTCTGCCAAATGTATTTATATAGAATTGACGGAGTTTCTTCTAAAGCGGTTCTGTGTTCACTAATGCTTCACATCATCCTAATAAGTAGTGTTTGCTTTGTGGGGATGCAGTTATATTGCACAATCTTTTTATACACGTGCGTGTATGTTTTCCTTGTAAGAGCACATTTGTCCTAATTGTTTGGGGCCGCAGCTTGTTCCCAACCCCCTACGCCCTGTTGTCAACCTAGTTTTTCTCATAGAATCTGGAAGCAGCTGTGTCCTGAACACAAAGAGTAGAAAGAGATTCGGTGGGCTTCTGCGGATTTTTTCCCCCATTTTACTAAGAAATGTCTGGTCCTAAAAAAATCCAGTGGCTCTAAGACGTGGTTACCGGACAGTGTTACTGACCCTCGCGGAGTCCTGTCTTCTGTAGATGGTGTGCGTGTGTGTGTGTGTGTGTGTGTGTGTAGGGATTGTGAGCCTGCTTGAATGGCATGCTGACGTTTTCTGATTTTAAGCCCACTTCCCATTGTTGGTTATTTCTGCCAAGCAAAAAAACAAAAACAAAAAAAAAACAGGACCCCGTTCATATGTACATCCATGAAAAGGGGGAGAGCCTCACTCTTGCCTGACTTCTAGAGCTTCCATGATGACCACGCATAGAGATGATCCTCTGTGGTGACCGGTTTACTAGCTCTTTAACAACAGAGTGCAGCCCACACTCGTGCAGGATTGGAGCGCTGTCCCGGGCAAGACCTTGGGCTCTGCTCCTTTCTTCTGCACCTTATCATTTATACCTTTGTATTTTCCGTGGGAATAATGGGACCGTCCGGGACTCTGGTGCCCTAGAGGTACACCAGCAGTGAGGTCTTAGACTATTCGAGTTACAGAGACAAAGGAGTTCATCCAGTCCGACTCCGTGTTCTCCCGTGTCACAAGCGCGTCACAGGTGCTTACCAGATGCCAGGCTGGCTCTGGAGAAGGTGTAGCCCCTCCCTTCAGTGAGCCCAGAATCTAATGGAAGAACTGGGTGTGTAAGGAAATCATTGAGATGCAGTGAGCTGTGTTGTGAAGGTGTTATGTATGCAAAATGCAGGGAGGGGGGAACAGGACAGCGTAGAAGCTGGGCTTTGAGGCAGGGTTCTTAGGGACCGAGGACAGATGGCGTGTGAGCCTGGGACCCGTGTGTGCAGAACCCTGAAGGTCGTGAGAAAAGTGCACCTGCGTCGTGCTCTTTCTAGACTTTTACAGACTCATCATATTGGCCGCACGAAGGAAAAACTTGAATTGGGTAGACAGAAATACCATCTTTATAGGAGAAATGCTGCAACTAATAATTTCACAATTGTGTTTTATTTACACCTTACACAAACAATTCTACAAATAAGGACTTGTTTTATTTTGGATTCTTTCTTTAAGAAAATAGGGATTATGCAATGCTTTAGCACATGGATCGTCTAGAACTTCATGTGCTAAATTCTCTGGACGAAAGGGAAGGTTCTTAATTTCACACATTGGGCTGACAGGAGGATCTGAGGGGGACGCTACGGGACTAGGAAAGGTGGCAGAACATGCAAAGGTAAAACATGTTTGGGCCTCAGTGACATTTTGTTTCTTGAAACAAAATTTAGAACACAGGTAAACTGAGGTCCATTTCAGACCCTGCTCCTGTGACTGAAATGTATAAGGTCTTATCTCGCGGATCTTTTTTATCCTAGGCCTTCAAATCCTAGACTATCAATTAGTCGGATGCAGTTATGGGAAAAGATGAGTAGTTTCAGTGCATCACGATTCACATTCACACCAAGTCTCAGCTGTGAGAGAAGTGATCTGGCCATCTTTTTTTTTTTTTAAGTTTATTTTTATTTATTTTGAGAGAGAGATTAAGCAGAGGGGCAGGGAGAGAGAGAGAGAGAGAGAGAGAGAGAGAGAATATCCCAAGGGAGCTCCAAGTGGGGCTTGAACTTACAAACCATGAAATTATGAGATCAACAGTCAGATGCTTAACCAACTGAACCTCCCAGGTGCCCCATGAACACGATGTGATGTGTCTCAACCATTAATAAAGTTGAAGAGTAACCAGAAAAGTTAGCCGGGGGGGAGTGCCTGCTTAGAGTAGCTTCTCTAAGACCTGAACATACCCCTCTCTCCTGCAAGCATGTGTGATGCATGTGCACACCTCCCCCTCCCCTCCCCCAACCCTCCCTTCCCCTGCCTCACCCCTCCCCCTCATTAATCACTCTTCCCTTAGTCTCATTACTTCGTATTCACTTCTCTGGTCGCAAGTATCACATAGTATTGTCTGTATTTGTTCACATGTGCATCTCACTGCTGTGTTGTAGGCTCTTTAATGGAAAGAACACTGCCTCGTTCATTTTTCCGAGCCTGATGCCGGGCAGAGTCCTTGGCAGGAAGTGATGATCCCGGTAGATCTGGCTGAATGGATGAATTGCTCAGGTCTCCAAATGGCGCACCTTTCTCCCCTCGCCGAGGGCAGGGATGTGTTTTTGCCCAAACCTGTGTGGTGATTGGATGTGACTCCCTATCCCTGGACCACACTAGCACAGGCTTCACTACCTCTAGCAGAAGAAGGACTCTGAATTGCCGTATTGGTTCTAAAACTGATGGAAGACTTTTATCAGGTGGTGACGTCGTAAGCTTTGGAAGGGATGACCTGACATCTTAGCTTCGCTGGAAGTAATGCCGTTTTTCTTTGCCAGCTGGAAGCCAGGCGAATGGAGCGTGTGCAGCCGGTCATGTGCGGGGGGCCAGCAGAGCAGGAAGATCCAGTGTGTCCAGAAGCAGCCGTTCCAGAAGGAGGGGGCCGTGCTGCATTCTCTGTGCCCGGTGAGCACACCCCCGCAGGTGCAAGTCTGCAACAGTCGGGCCTGCCCCCCCGAATGGAGCCTCGGGCCCTGGTCTCAGGTGAGTGGGCAAGAACTGGCGTCATGAGTCTTGTTCCCCGGACAAAGAAGGTGGCAGAAATCGGGGTGTTGGCTCCCCCGAGGCACTCGGTTTTTATGCTTTCCCGGGAATCCCACGGAGTTAACGTGATGAGGCAGTCTGATTGGTATTTTTTTGTGATTTTTGTGCATCTTGTAGATTAGGAACTCCTGCACGACAACTTAGGGTCTTACTCAGAAGTCTGGAAAGTAGAGTCTGGGGGCCACTCAGCCTAGGAAGAGCACTGCTGGAAAGGATTTGAGTGTCAGTGGACTGGCAGATGAAATGGCCACTGAATTCTCCAACGCACATGGAAAATGCAGAGACAAAGGCAGCGGCATAGGAAGGATAATCAACTCTTACTTTGGGGGGAAAGAGCCGTGGGGGTAGAGCGATACAGAGGGGGTCAGGCATGAAGTTTCCTATGGTCACACACTCTCAGTGACAGGTATAAAATCATAAAACCAGACGAGGCATAGAGCTACCTACCATTCACAACTCAGAGGCGCTCAGTGGGGGCTGAGTTTCCCCGAGGTCCCCTCAGGCACAGTGTCTATAAGCATCTTGCCCCAACTTGGGAGAATGCTGCTACCGGGATCTACTTGGTAGAGATAAACGCCCCCCAGTGGAGGGGACAGCTCCTGAAACAAAGACTTCTCTGGTCCAAAATCCACTGGCGGGAGAGTGATGCCCTGTGGTAGCCCAGCCTCTGCTAAACCGCGGATGTCAAGTCAGTGCTAGGGAATAATCAACGAGATGCAGGGTTTTCGTTGCCAGAGCAGTGAAGCCAGGTAGAAGTCTGGGCCACGTTTCTAGCATGCCTTCCGTCCGGGTGCGTTATCCTGGAGTGTTGATTTCTGATAAAGCATAGCAGTGCACTAGCATATGCCCAACAGAGTTCAGACTGAGACCTTGTTTAGTTATAGGACATGGCTTTTCGTTGTTGTTGTTGAACAGAAATTTATTATTTATTTTTCTTTTAAATGGTACATCATTTATTTACTTATTTAATAGCTTATTACCAAGTTGGTTTCCATATAACACCCAGTGCTCTTCCCCACAAGTGCCCCTCTCCATGACCATCACCCCCTTTTCCCTCCCCTCCTTCTTCAGTCCTCAGTTTGTTCTCAGCATTCAAAAATCTCTCATGATTTGCTTCACTCCCTCTCCCCAACTCTTCTACCCCCCTTTCCCATTCCCATGGTCTCCGGTTAGGTTTCTCCTGTTAGACCTATGAGTGCAAACATATGGTATCTGTCCTTCTCCGCCTGACTTATTTCGCTTAGCATGACTCCCTCGAGGTCCATCCACTTTCCTACAAATGGCCAGATTTCATTCTTCCTCATTGCCATATAGTACTCCATTGTGTATATTATACCACATCTTCTTGATCCAACCATCAGGTGATGGACATTTAGGCTCTTTCCATGATTTGGCTATTGTTGAAAGCGCCGCTATGAACATTGGGGTACATGTGCCCCTAGGCATCAGCACTCCTGTATCCCGTGGGTAGATCGCTAGCAGTGCTATTGCTGGGTCATAGGGGAGTTCTGTTGATAGTGTGGAGGTTCCTCAAAAAACTATTTTTCAGAGCGGCTGCACCACTTTACATTCCCACCAACAGTGTAGGACATGGCATTTTAAAAAATGTTACAACTCCATCTGTTAAGGGAGTAAGGAGCTAGTGGTGGAAAAGAGTATCTTTGAGCGTGCGTAGATATGTTTTAAAATGAAGGAAACATTCGCTGCTAGCAGAAGGTAAGTCTAAATAGGATATGGTATCATGTCTGGTTTCTTTCTTTGCAAGTAAGAAGGTCCAGTTTACAAGAGGAAAATTCAAAGGGTTGTTTTCGACTAATGTGTATGGTGGGCACGGGGGAAAGAAATGGAGACCAGTAGTTTCAAATGGGACATCATGCAAAGGAGCTTTAGTTCAGAGTCTGCCCCAAATTTGACATAGAAATATTTTGAGAGAGTATTTTATTTCCTTAGGTTTGTTTGGTTAGTTGGTTGTTGCCTAAGACCAACAGTGTCCTTTTGAGAACATCTTCATGACTAATTTGAAAGGAGTCTTTTGGAATTTATTACTGCAAACTGTTCTTTCCTTAGAGACGAGGTCTCTGGAAACCCATTCTAAAAAAAACCAAAACCACGAACAGATAAGAATTCTGTTCAGTAAGAACCAACCATTTAGAAATTTTGCATGTGAACGAAGGTTGACCTGCTTCGTGGTACACAGCCCTGAAACCAGACACACTGGGCTGCCTGCCCCCTCTCCACTACTTGGCAGCCGTTTGATTGGTCTTGGTCAAGTTCTCGAAGCTCTCGGAGTCTCAGATGGCCCTTCAGGAGAATGAGACAGTAGCATTGATCACACGTGTCCTGCTGCTGTAGTTTGCAGATTATGAGCTCATCACCATCCCTCTCCCTGAAGGATGTGAGGAGCAAGACGTCACGTTGATCCTCTGAGCAGGCTTGGAATGGCGCCCAGATGTTTGCATATTGGCCCAGAGCCAAAGCAAGAGAGGCACATCTCATATGGGCCCTCTGAGCAGTAAAAAGGCTGGGAAGGGGACATGTCCCTTGAGGGTGGACCCAGACCTGCAGCCAACGCCTTCTAAGGGAGCTTACCAGTTTTTTAAGTACTCATCTGAAAGGGACAAGGTTATTTCCCACCTTGTCTATTTCACAGGGTTCTTGTGAAGGTCAAGAAAGGCAGATTCATTCACAGACGTTGGCCGAGTACCTATTTATTTATTCTCCAGTAGTTAGCACAGAGCCCTTAGCACAGAGGCAGCCAGTGGGTAGTTACAAGAAAAATTGGACCTCGCCAACCCATTTTTATCAATGTCATGGTCAGTTGCCATTCTCTGTGCACGTATATTTCTAGGATACTTCTCATCAGAAGCACAATAATCCTCCTTAGCCGAGTGCCCAGACCAGTTGTGTTCTGTGCCGACAGGGCCACGGTTCTACCACCGAACAGGCCACATACCATTCGCCAGGTGATCACGTGTGCCGACCCGGGCATCCAGCAGCCACTGGACATTCAGAATGTTGACAGTGACTGCCAGCCTGCCCTTAAGGCCTCTGCACGGAGAGAAGAGGCCTCCTGTTGGCTGCAGGGGCTTTTCCTGGGCATTTGGTTCGAAAGCTTAGAAGTAGTTTTGCAAATCCTTCACTCATAGGTTCTCAGCATTCATCTGGAAGAAAACCATTGAAAACCAGCAAGCAAATGGCCTCTGTTCTGTCATCTCTAGTGTTCCAAGACCTGCGGGCGAGGGGTGAGGAAACGGGAAGTCCTGTGCAAAAGCCCCCCACTGGCGGAGACTCTCCCAGAGAACCTGTGCTCCAGCGCCCCGAGGCCAGAGTCCCAGGAGGGCTGTGTCTCCGGACGGTGCCCCAGAAACAACCGGCTGCAGTGGGTCGTCTCTTCCTGGAGTGAGGTAGGAGTTGAGGGGGTACTGCGGGTGTGTGTGTGTTAGAGCATGGGCAGGGCAGCGAAGGGGGGAGAGAGAGAGAGAGTCCTGAGCAGGCGCCACATTCAGCTTGGAGCCTGATGTGGGGCTCAATCCCATGACCCTGAGATCATGACCGGAGCCAAAGTCAAGAGTTGCATGCTTGACCAACTGAGCCACCCAAGTGTCCATTTATTTTGTTTTATTTTTATTGCTCAGCTCAACAGAGCCCAGATGATCAAACTTCCTTCCTGTTCCACACACAGAGTAGGGGCCTACTCTTCCCTCCTGACTCTTCCACAAACCCTGACAAAGCCCCCCCCCCCCCGCACTGATCAGGCCTGTCCCCCCGGGGGTTATGGCACCGCGGATAGGGGGTGCAGAGTGATGCTTTGCGGGGGCGAGGGGTGGTCTGTTACTCCACTGGGAGAGCTTGGGGTCCCCTAGCCCTTCAGCTAGGAGGAGTCCTTGTCAGAAGAGACTTTCCCGGGAGCATGAGTCTGAAGGATGAGCGCACGCGTAGAACTAGGCATTGTAAGGAAAGGCGCCAAGCCTGAAGTCTCCGTCGGTAGCTGACGGGGTGAGGTCTCTGCTGTGGCGGAGATCACAGCATGGCGAGGAAGACAGAGGCCGAGGGTGAGCAAAGGTCCACAGCAGGGCTAGTGAGGTGCAGGAGAGGCAGGTGTCTAGCCATCTGTGCCCTTTTATCCTATCTAAATAATAAGTCATGCACACAGCAGTGCAGCCACTGCTCTTCCCGCCCATTTTCTTTAAGAACAGTGCCCCCTAGGGGCGCCTGGGTGGCTCTGTTGGTAAAGCATCCGACTTCAGCTCTGGTCATGATCTCAGGGTTTGTGAGTTCAAGCCCCGCATCTGAGCTGTCTGAGTGGAGACTGGAGCCTGCTTCGGATTCTGTGTCTCACTCTCTCTCAAAAATAAACATTAAAAAAAAAAAGGCCATATAGCCTAATGGCTACATTCGCTGGTAACCCAGACTTCCCCCATTTGCACGCAGCCTCAGTATTTGCTCCAGGTGGGACCCCAGGCTAGTGGCTCAGCGCGGCAGAGCCTCAGCTGCCCCTCCCTTGCGGAGCTGTTGGCGCAGCTCAGTGTCCGCCTTTATTGCTTATGATGGTCACGGTCAGTTATAAGGTGGCCGATCCTCACCGAGTCCCCTCCTCAAGGCTCCCCGTGTTTTCCCGCGATCCACTTAACGTGCTTGAAACACGTGTTCACATACTTCCTTCATCAGCCTCCATCCTTCTCCTCTTCCTCCTGTAACACAGCTCCAGGCTGGAGCTCAGTCACGTGAGAGGCAGGGTCGGGACACGTTCTGTGTCACCTGGTGGTGCGTCCCACGAAGCCGTCTCTAACCCTCATCTCCGTGCCCCGCCTCCTCGGCACAGACCCCAAGGCTTCAGGGAGGCCTGAAGTAGACCTGGACCCAGAGACAATGCACCCCAAATGTGGACTCCACATCACGACTCCCCAGAGACCCTGCTCTCCTCCTCTGCCCTCTCTGGTCTTGCTCCAGGAGTCCAGCCCCCAGCCTTACGGGTCTCCTGGTGCCATTGGATGGCGCCTCATTTTGTTTCCTGGTGCCGCTGAGCTCTGAGACTGTGGGACAGTTAACCCGAAGTCTCGAGTAGGAGGGATGGGGTCACTTTATCTTAGGAGCCTTGAGCGCATGTGGTTGACCTGCCAGAACTTGACATGTGGGGGTGTCTGCTCAGCAGACTTGACCTTGGGGCTCTGCCTACTTCATGCCTTTTTCCTCGGCTCCTAGTGTTCAATGACCTGCGGTTTGGGCGTGAGGAAGAGGGAGATGAAATGCAGCGAGAAGACCTTTCAGGGAAAGCTGATCACTTTCCCAGAGCGAAGGTGCCGCCATATTAAGAAACCGAATCTCGACTTGGA
>PISW01006871.1:0-100536 GCA_004023785.1 Mungos mungo
TGTTAACAGAAAGGCTCTCCGGGACCCCCCAGCCTTTCTTTGCAAACCCCACTTTTTAATCTCTATGGAGCTTTAGGCACGTTACACTCTAAGACCCAGATTCCACAACCGGCAAGTGGGATAACAAGATGTGCCTTACAGGCTGCGGTGAATGAGGCCCGGGGGCCCCGTAGGCCCCATGTGAGTGCCCGCTGGCATCTTGAAGGTGACTAGGTGTTTGGAATTTAGACCACAGCCAGTGTTTTATTCACTTTATTTTTATTTTTATTAAAATGTTTTTAACATTTACTTATTTTTGAGAGAAAGAGAAAGACAGAGCATGAGTGGGGGAGGAGCAGAGTAAGGCAGAGGCACAGAATCTGAAGCAGGTTCCAGACTCTGAGCTGTCAGCACAGAGCCTGACATGGGGCTTGAACTCACAGACTGTGAGATCATGACCTGGGCCCAAGTTGGAGGCTCAAGCGACTGAGCCGCCCAGGCGCCCCCAACAACCAATGTTTTCAACAGTAGCTTTGATTGATTCCAGGCTGTTTCTCATTCAGCACATATTAAGTGAATGCCTACTTGTGCCGGGCATAGTCCTGGGGTCAGAGGACACAGCATTGAACAAGATAGATATGGCTCCCAGCGGGGTGCCTAGCTGGCTCAGTTGGTTGAGGCCCAAGGCCAAAGCCACTGCTCTTCTTGGGGCTGGTGGGTCTAAGACAGTGCCTGCACCCCTGGCCAGGAAGACAGAGGCCCCCAAGGGCCCGAGAAGGCTTGGCATGCCTTGTCGTCCAAATTGGCCAGTAAGAAAACAGAAGCTGAAAGCTAGATCTGGGGTGGGGAGAGGCTTAGATTCTGCTTGAGTTTTTATTCCCCAACAGCCCATCACTATTTATTTTGTTGTAACCTATTTATCAGTCACCAAAAAAAAAAAAGGCAGAGACACAGAATCTGAAGCAGGTTCCAGGCTCTGAGCTGTCAGCACAGAGCCTGACACGGGACTCGAACTCACAGACTGTGAGAACATGGACACTTAACTGATTGAGCCACCCAGGCGCCCCTAAATAAATAAACAGAAGAGAAGGGAAGGGAGGGGAGGCGAGGCGGGGCGGGGCGGGGTGAGGCGGGGCTCCTGGCTCACACGGAGCTCACAGACTAAAGGTCAGCCCACGGAAGCTTGCAGGACACCAGAGCACCTGAGATAGAGTACTGATGGCACCTGGAACTGTCACCTTAGTTCTCCCTTGTCCTCATAGTTGTATGAGAAAATGCAGGCCCATTCCTCCTTCAGTGGCAGGAGCCTCTCCCACCTCACCCGCACGGCTGGGGCTGGCCGCTGGCCGCTGGCTGCTGCGAAGGTGAGGAGGTCGGGAGCCTCGTGGAGGACCGAGGACAAGCAGGGCGTGTCAGAATCAGGGGAAAGGAAGTTGGGTGAGATAGGACCACATTAGGCAGACTGATGGACACCCCTGGGTCGAATATTTAGGAGGGATTTGGTTTGGGGAAGAATCCTCCATCTTGAAAACAGACTCAATCCCATGTGGATGGTGGGTGGGTCCAGAGGTGAAATCCAAGATAGTCACATCACCCAGTTTCCAAGGGATTAGAGAGAGCAGTGGTCCCTTGAACCATTGTCCTTGCAATGTCCTTGGAATTGTTCTGGTTATCATTCTTTTTTTTTTAATTTTTTAAATGTTTTATTTATTTTTGAGACAGACACAGCATGAGCGGGGAAGGGGCAGAGAGAGAGGGAGACACAGAATCTGAAGCAGGCTCCAGGCTCTGAGCTGTCAGCACAGAGCCCGATGCAGGGCTCGAACCCATGAACGTGAGATCATGACCTGAGCTGTAGTCAGAGGCTCTGAGCCACCCAGGCGCCCCTCTGGTTATCATTCTTATCATCGGTGAGACGCAACGTGTGATGGGCAACGTCATCAACGGGTGTCACCTCTGTCACAGAGCTGTCCTATGTGCTGCGGTGCCCACCCTCACGCCACAGCTCTCTCTGGATTCTGCCTCTCCCCAGTCCTCCCAGCGGTCCTGGAGCTCCCAGAGACACTCCACATAGAGTTTTCTTTCCTGGCCACACAGGACAACTTCAGTGAGCTTCTGGTGGGAGCGAGGATCGAAGGGTCCCAAAGTGTTCTGGGTATAGGACGCCCCCAGCAGCCATTCACCCCAGACCCATAGGCTGGAAGGAATCATAGAAATCATGATAAGGAGTCTCTGAAAGGAATGATTAGTTTTACCGGAGTTACTTCCGTCTTAGAAATATACGGACTTCTCATTGCCAACATTGTTTTCCTTCTCGCTCTCCTTGAGCTCGGAAACCCTGGTGCCTGAGCCCGGGGAGAGAACCTGTAGGTGTTACTGTTGCAGGTAAGGACCTAAGAAGGTCCGGGATAGATGCTCAGGGGACACTCAGTGTGAAGGAGCTGAGTTTGGCCATGGACTTGGACAACAATGAGGTCAAGACCACTGTTGCTCTTTAAAGAAGACACAATTTTTTTTTTAATGTTTATATTTATTTTTGAGAGAGAAAAGAGCGAGAACAGGGCAGGGGCAGAGAGAGGGAGTCAGAGGACCCCAAAATGGACTCTATGCTGAGTGGAGAGCCCCATGTGGGGCTCAAACTCACAAACCATGAGATCATGACCTAAGCCAAAGATGCTTAACTGACTGAGCCACCCAGGCACCCCAAACCAAGGCACAATTTTTTAAGTTAAAACAATTTTTTTCTTGTTTTTAAGAGATTTTTTAAAGTTTATGTTGAGAGAGCTTGAATGGGGGAGGGGGAAAGAGAGGGAAAGGGATAATTCAGAGCAGGCTCCTCACTGGCAGCAAAGAGCCTGACATGGGGCTTGAACTCATGAAACTGAGATCATGAGTCAGATGCTCAACCAACTGAGCCACCCAGATGCCCTTTTTTCTTTTGTTTTTAAAAGCTTATTTATATAGAATCTCGGTGCCTAACATGAGGCTCAAACTCATGAACCCGAGATCCAAGAATCGCATACTCTTCCGACAGAGCCAGACAGGCACCCCAAGGAATACCCAATTTTGTGTTCATGGAACTATGATTGAAAACCAGGGAATCGGCCTAGATGTAGAGGTCAGGACCAAGGTGGAGAAGGAAACTTGGAATGTGAAGTGCATCTAAAAGGACTAGTGGACCCAGAATTTTCCCACCATCTTCACCTGACAATCTTTCCACCGGAGCCGGACCCCTGTCTTCTAGTCAGAGGGATTAATCATTCAAGTGCTTGCTGATTGGGATCTCCTGGTATGAAGACACTGCTTTTTATTTTATTGACTGGTTTGGTTTGGAAGTCCTGTAAGGCTTAACCGTCTAAAGCACGGCCAGCAGATCTGCATGGCAGCACCCTTGAAAGCTGGAAATGGAGGACGCCTGCCCCCCCTCCTGACAAACAGGCTCAGAATCTGCACTTTCAACCAGAAATTCAACCAGAATAATGGACAGCTTTCTTCAGGGAGGCTTATGTGATTTAATGTTAGCATATTTATTTATTTATTTATTTATTTATTTATTTATTTATTTATTTATTTATTTAATGAGAGAGAGAGAGAGAGAGAGAGAGAGAGAGAGAGAGAGAATCCCAAGCAGCCTCTGCAACACCAGCACAGAGCCTGATATGGGACTTGAACTCTCAAATCGTGAGATCATAACCTGAGCCAAAATCAAGAGTCAGACATTCAGCCAACTGAGCTACCCAGGTGCCCCTTAGGCAGACTCTACACCCAACGTGGGGCCTGAACTCACAACCCCAAGATCATGAGTTGCCCATTGCACACTTCACTGACTGAGCCAGCCAGGTGCCCACCTTACCTTCGTACGGCTGATTTGCCTTTTTCCTACCTTATGCTCTATCATTCCAACTTCTCCAATTCCTTTTTTGCTCTGTATTGCTTTTTACCACTAAAAAAACTTTTTTTTACATTTATTTATTTTTGAGAGACAGAATGTGACAGAGTGTGAGTGGGAAGAGACAGAGAGAGAAGGAGACACAAAATTCGAAGCGGGACCTGAGCCGAAGCGGGACACTTAACTGACTAAGCCACCCAGGTGCCCTGCTTTTTACCATTTTGAAAAGTTTATTTAAGCAATCTCTACCCCCAACGTGGGGCTTGAACTCATGACCCCAAGATCAAGATCCACATGCTCTACCAACGGAGCCAGCCGGGTGCCCCGACTATTTACCATTATTTATTTGTTTCATCAGGTAAGGATAATATCAACATGAAAGGTATTCCTAATACCTGACACAATGCCTGGTACCTACTAAGAACTCAATAAAATTCGCTTATTTTTTTTTAATTGACTTATTTGGGGGCACCTGGGTGGCTCAGTCACTTATGTGACCGACTCTTGATTTCGGCCCAGCTCATGATCTCACAGTTCGTGGGTTCAAGCCCCACATCAGTCTCTGTGCTGACAGCGTGGAGCCTGCTTGGGATTCTCTCTCTCTCTCCCTCTCTCTCCCTTCCCAGCTTGATCTCTCTCTCTCAAAAAAATAAATAAACTTTAAAAAATTATTAAAAGCTTATTTATTTATTTTGAGAGAGAGAGCACAAGCAAGGGAGGGGCAGAGAGAAGGAAAGAGAGAATCCCAAGCAGGCTCCACACCATCAGCGCCCAGATGGAGGCTCAAACTCCTCAACCAGGAGATCATGACCTGAGCCGAGATCAAGAGTTGAACGCTTAACTGACTGCGCCACCTCGGTGCCCCTTTTATTTTTTTTATTTTGAGAGAGAGAGGGTGCAAGTGGGGGAGGGGAGAGAACAAGGGAGAGAGAGAATCCCAAGCAGGCTCCACACCCAGCCTGGAACCCCACATGGGGCTCAATCACGTGACAGTGAGATTGCAACCTAAGCCAAAATCCAGGGTCTAGTGCTTAACGACTGAGCCGCCCAGGTGCCTCATGTTAGCTAAATTCTTAATGAATGAATGAATGAATGAGGAATGGGAGCTGTTGCACCCACAGCCCCAGGGGTTCAAGAAGCATCCTAATTATATTCTTTAAATCCTATCAATTTAAATCCTATTCAAGCCTTTATTTCTTTTTTTATAAATGTTTATTTTTGAGAGAGAGAGAGAGACACAGAATCGGAATCAGGTTCCAGACTCTGAGTTGTCAGCACAGAGCCCGACGCGAGGCTCGAACCCAGGAACCGTGAGATCATGACCTGAGCTGAAGTTGGCCGCTTAACTGACTGAGCCACCCAAGCGCCCCTTCAAGCCTTTATTTCAACAGACTTATAGGAAATTCAAATTCAGTCATGATTGGCTTTCCCTCACCTTCCATAGCTACTTAGAGGTTTTTATGATGCCAGAGATATGGGGGATGGTCCTCCACCATGGTTTTTGTCGAAACCCCTGAGGTCCCTTGAAGTCTGGCAGATCTCTTTTCTGTGCCATGTCCGGAATGCAGGAATTCTCACTGTGGGGGGTGGAGTTGGGGGTTGGCAGTGCCCCAGAGCCAAGGATCTAGACTCCTGGGGACACGGGGTGGGGGGGTAGGGAGGGCGCGGGCATTCCCCTCTGAGCACGTGCCATTTCCCTGAAGCATGCCCAAGTGTAAGCTTGGGGGCCCCTACCCTTGGGACCAAAAGTTCTCTCTCCTTTCCTAAGTGTCTCCTTGCTGCCCTCCAAGTCCTCCTCTCTCAGTCCTCCTTTTTATTTTTTTACATTTATTTAATGTTTATGTATTTATTTCGAGGGAGAGTGGGAGAGGGGAAGGGGCAGAAAGAGAGAGGATTCCAAGCAGGCTCTGTACCTGCAGTGCAGAGCCCGACGCAGGGCTCAGACTCACGAAGTTTTAGATCATGACCTGAGCCGAGATCAAGAGTCTGGAGGCTTAACTGGCTGAGCCACCCAGGTGCCCCTCCTCCTCCGTTTTAAGTTGAAATGGCAGCCAGCCTCTGCAGCTTCCGTAGCCTTCAACAGAGCCACAGGAATGCGCCTTCCGAATTACATAACTTTCTCTACTTCAAATCCTTTCTCTTTCCTCGTGGCCAACCAGAAAAGACAGATTCATGTGGATTCATTAATAAATGCTTTCTAGGGGCGCCTGGCTGGCTCAGCCATTACAGCATGAGACTCCTGATGAGAGTTGTGAGTTCGAGCCCCATGTTGGGTTTAGAGATTACTTAGATGCATAAACAAATGTCTTCGTCTACACTGCATATACCACTTTTTTCTCCCTTCACCCTCGAGAGAGTGAAGGGGCTATTAGTCATTTCTGGGAGTGGAATGGGAGGAAAAACACTAACTTAGAAGACACAGGATTCTCGTCTTATTAAACAACATTTTTTTAATGTGTATTCATTTTTGAGAGACAGAGAGAGACAGACCGTGAGTGGGGAGGGGCAGAGAGAGGGAGACACAGGATCCAAAACAGGCCCCAGGCTCTGAGTTGTCAGCACGGAGCCTAATGGGGAGCTTGAAATCACGAGCTGTGAGAGCATGACCTGAGTTGAAGTCTGACGCTTAACCGACTGAGCCACCCAGGTGCCCCTCATTTGAAATTTTTTTAAAGTTTATTTACTGAGAGAGAGTGGGGGGAGAGGCAGAGAGAGGAGGAGAGAGGAAGAGGCGCTCAAGCAAGACGCTGAACTGGCTGAGCCACCCAGGCGCCCCTAGGATGCTCATTTTAGCGTCACCACTAAGTCACCAGACTTGGGCCAGTCACTTCTTTGTGCCTTCATCTTTCATCTTCAAAGTAAGTGAAACTATTACTTCGCTCATGAGACGGTTGTGACAATCAAAGGTGACAACTTGCCAACAGGTGCCTTATATGTAGTGCTAATTGCCAAACATATGCAAGGTTTTGTTTGTATTTATTGGTCTTCGTAGCTCCTTGAATCAGACTGCTTTCTTCACCCAGCAAAGCATGTGGGTAAAAGACACTTGGCTGTAGGCAGCCGCCTGACAAGCGTTCAAGGCACATGAGGAGCCAGGGACCGAGTAGAAGGCGTCGGCCGGGCACGTGCTTTGCCGTCTGGATGGGCACTTGTGTCAGGAGATCCAAGGCAAAGAGGGGACGGAGTTAGGTGCAAAGATGTAACGGGGCTGTTAAAGCTTGGGGCTTGGGGACATTGCCACTGGTCAGTAAGAGGAGTACATGCAAGGAAGTCAAAACGAGGGACAGGTCTTGGAGAGGTAGAGGTCAGGATGTAGGGGGTCTGGGTACGAGGGTTAGAGAATCTCAGGCCAGAGGACGTGGCTCGTCTGCCAAAATCACTCACAGTGGGATCCCAGGGTTGTGAGTCCCCAGGTCAGGTCCAGACCGAGGGACTCAGTGGTGGAGATCACACTCCAGGCACAGAATGACCTCAGAGCACAAATAATAGCAACTCTCCTGCTCTGTACTTTACCCACATCATCTCAGGTGTAGCCAACAGCCCCGTGAGGACAGGGGCTGAGTCCCACAGCTGAGGGAACACAGAGGGTCAGAGACGTGGTCCTCTGTCGCATGGCTGAGCCCAGGACTCTCTGACTCCACGACCAGAAGAAATGGGCATCAGAGATGGGGGGAGAGGGCGAGTGAGGGGTGCAGAGGAAGAAGCTGCAAAACTCCGTTGATCTCATCTCTCCGTTTCTGAGAGGGGCTCAGGAAGGAGAGCGCTAACTCACACGTGGACAGGACAGACTCCCACAGAGCCATACGGTTTTTGACACAAGAAACCACTTAGAACAAATCCCAACTCGATCATCTGGGCACCTTTCCAGCAATGCTTCGGAAGTCAGGTGCAGAAAGACGCCAGGAAGCTGGGAATTTCTGTAAGCACAGGCTATTTTCAAAGAGGGCTGGGTGACCAGATGGAGGAACACTTTGACACGGTGGGAGGAGAAGCAGTGTCAGGGTTGCTCTTTGATCTAGAAGTACACAGAGAAATATGCGGGGAAGGTAACGGGGTATTAGGTGTTAAGATATTTTTCTACTTATTTTGCAGAATTTGTATAATGTATTGTACTTTAAAAATAGTAGTATGAAAAAATAATCTTGGTTATGAGAAAATGTGAATAATAATTAAGAATCAGTTATGAGCCTGGTCTTTTAAGCAGAACGTATAACGGAGTGTGGACTGTCGTGATTAACAGCACTTCACACGGTGATGCACATACAGTAATTGGCACATAGGACACGCTTGATAAATAATAGGAGTGATGTGTGGCTGTGGGAACAGAGCTAAGGCGCCAGGGTTAGGGATAAAGTTGTCTCTTCTTTCTCCCTGTGTTTTTTTTTTTTTAATCTTTCAGTATTTTAAAAAACTTAAATCCAAGTTAGTTAACATATAGTGTAATAATGATTTCAGGAGCGGAATTTAGTGATTCATCACTTATGTATAACACCCAGTGCTCATCCCAAAAAGTGCCCTCCTTACTGCCCATCGTCCGTTTAGCCCGTCCCCCCCATATCCCTCCAGCAACCCTCCGTTTGTTCTCTGTATTTAAGAGTCTCTTCTGGTTTGAGGTTTTTTTTCTTTGTTTGAAATTTGCTTTAATGTGACACTGGCTTCCAAAACCATGAAGAAACCACAAGACCCTATTAAGGGCCAGTTCGCTAGGATTCTTACTACATTAGCCTCTTAAACCAAGATTCTTAGCTGAAAATAAAAGCCAATGTAGGATAAATATGCTTTCTTTTTTTTTTAATGTTTTATTTATTTTTGATTCAAAGAGAGAGAGAGAGCATGAGAGGGGGAGGGGCAGAGAGAGAAGGAGACACAGAACCGGAAGCAGGCTCCAGGCTCTGAGCTGTCAGCACAGAGCCTGACGCGGGGCTCGAATCCATGAACATGAGATCTGACCTGAGCCGTAGTCGGAGGCTTAACCGACTGAGCCACCCAGGCACCCCAAACATGCTTTCTTTATACATAAAGAAGATGCCCCAGCACACGTTTCTAGAAGCACGGGCATCTGTGTTGAGAGGCACATCTGGGCCTCCGTTTTCTCTCAGATGTGCCCAGTGTCCGAGCAGAAGTTTCTGTAATTTGCAGGGTCAGACGGGAGCCTGGAGCTGTACTCTTTGTTCTATAGAGCTGATGGGGTGTCGGGGGTGAGGCCCAGGGTCCTGGCCCTGTTCCTTAGACACATTAGACTGCGTTCTGGAAGAGACAGGAGATCTCAAGGGGGAGTGGGACCTGCCGGAATCCATGGGCCCCGGGCAGACAGTAGGCATGGGCTGCGCTGCGTGGCCTGTGTGGCGTCCCCACAGTCCCTCTACCTTGCAGAGGCAGCCCTGGTTCCAGGAAAGCTGACATTCACTGTGGCATCAGGCGAGCTGGGGTCAATGGGCAGGGTGGGCGGAGTCAGTCAGGGTCAGGACCGGGTGTAGGAAGGGTGGAGTCCTCAGCGGGGACTGCTGCTGTCTGACAGATAAGACAAGGATCCACAGCACTGTTCACGTCTCCCAGCCTCGGCAGCCCCGGGGGAGTGGCTTAGAGACATCTGAGTCCCCACCAACACAGCCCGAGGAACCCTGTGACTTTTCCCAGATGGGTTTCAAGACAGTCTAGCTTCCAGCTCCTTCCAATCCACTTGGCTGTTCCCAAATTCCTGCTAAATGGACATTTCTGGCTCCAGAGAAAGCTCTGGAAGAAATACATTCCTGTTGGACTAAAACCTCACATTTGGGAAGTTACCTACTCTCTCTGAGCCTCAGTTTTCTCATTGGTACATGGAAATAATGTCTCCTACATTTCTTAGGGTGGCTGAGAGAACCAAGTAAAAGAACTGTATTTCATCGAGTCTAAGATTCTCAATTTTTTTCATGTATTATGTCTGAAATTGGGATGTGTTTTACAATTGATGGCATCTTATATGCAACATATATATAAAAATGAAACCAACCATTTTTGGGGCTCTTGGGTGGTTCCGTCGGTTGAGCATCCAACTTCGGCTCAGGTCATGATCTCATGGTTCGTGGGTTCAAGCCCTGTGTCAAGCTCAGTGCTGACAGCTCAGAGCCGGCTTTGGATCCTCTGTCCCCGTCTTTCTCTCTGCCCCTCCCCCACTCTCCCTCTCACTTTCAAAATAAAT
Source organism: Mungos mungo (assembly GCA_004023785.1). Taxonomy (NCBI): domain Eukaryota; kingdom Metazoa; phylum Chordata; class Mammalia; order Carnivora; family Herpestidae; genus Mungos; species Mungos mungo. The sequence continues at coordinate 10,050 of PISW01006871.1, forward strand.
AAAAGCAAAACAAAACAACAACCCTTTCCCTTTAGTTCACCAACTTCCCGCCTCTAGAAGGGCTAACAGCAGCCCCTGCTGTCCCCACTGGCGCACTCCATCCTGACCCAGTTCCCAGAGCCACCTGTGACACCACAGGTGTAGAGGCGTGGTCTCATTGGGTGTTTTCTCGAACACCTGATGCCCCCTGTCCCAGCCGGTCTTGTCAGGTGGGTGCTAACGCTCATCTCAGCCCATAACAACATACATCCCTGCTGGGGCCATATGAACTTGAGAGCGCGCCTTACCCTGGATTTGACGTTAGAGATATGGTATCTGCCTCACCTTGAACCCATGGGCCGGCCTGGCCTACAGTTGGTCTTTTCATGTCTCCTAACCTGATTTTATACTTCTAATGTATTGCTTATTGAACCCATGAATCTTTCCTCTGCTAGTTAATGTGTGTCTGTCCCAGCTCCCGATCTGATGTGACTGCCCCTCCCTGCTGCCCATGCAGCTGGAAGCGGTGCAAGGCTCGTCCCCCCAGGCATAACCAACTTTCTTCCAGATGCTCCATTTCTAGCCCCAGTGCCTGGGCTGCCCTCACCTGACTGAGCCCATTCTGCCCTCCAGGGCTTTCCACGGGTTCTTCATTCTTTAGGACTCTTTCTTTCTTTCTTTTTTAATTAAATAGTTTATTACCAAGTTGGTTTCCATATAACACCCAGTGCTCTTCCCCACAAGTGCCCCTCTCCATGACCATCACCCTCCTTCCCTTCCCCCCTCCCTCTTCAGTCCTCAGTTTGTTCTCAGTATTCAAGAGTCTCTCATGATTTGCCTCCCTCCCTCTCCCTAACTCTCCCCACCCCTCCCCTTCCCATGGTCCCCTGTTAGGTTTCTCCTGCTAGACCTATGAGTGCAAACATGTGGTATCTGTCCTTCTCCACCTGACTTAGTTCACTTAGCATGACACCCTCGAGGTCCATCCACTTTGCCACGAACGCCAGATTTCATTCTTTCTCATTGCCATGTAGTACTCCATTGTGTATACATACCACATCTTCTGGATCCACTCATCAGTTGGTGGACACTTAGGCTCTTTCCATGATTTGGCTATTGTTGACAGTGCTGCTATGAACGTTGGGGTACATGTGCCTTTAGGACTCTTTCTTAGTTCTGCAAAACATTTAGGATTCTTGGCTTCTGTACCCAAAATGCCAACTGTACCCCTAAATCATTGAGACAACCTAAGAGATAAACTGCCCACACACACTTCCATTGCCCTCTAGGGGAACACTGCTGCCCCTGCTTGAGAACTGCCAGAACATGGGGGGTCTGGGGTTGCTCCGTCGTGAAGTGACCGACTCTTGATACCTGCTCAGGTCATGATCTCACAGTTCGTGAGTTCGAGCCCCACGTTGGGCTTCGTGTGGAGCCTACTTGGCAATCTCTCTCCCTCCCTCTCACTCTCTGCCCCTCCCCCTGCTCACTTGGTCACTCTTTCTCTCAAAATAAATAGGAGTGCCTGGGTGGCTCAGTCGGTTAAGCGTCCAACATTGGCTCAGGTCACATTCTCGTGGTTTGTGGGGTTGAGCCCCGTGTCGGGATCTGTGCTGGCAGCTCAGAGCCTGGAGCCTGTCACCTGTCTTTAGATTCTGTGTCTCCCTCTATCTCTTACCCTCCCCTGTTCATGCTGTTTCTCTCTTAAAAATAAATAAAACATTTTAAAAAATAAATAAACTTAAAAAAATAATCACCAGAGAGAAACTATACATTTAACATAACACTAAAAAAATGTCTTCTGGGGAGAGGAGAGCTCTACCTCAGTTCAGGATTTCAGTGCCATCTGTGTAGGCCAGACAGCGTTTCTCTGCCCTTCCAGTGATTCTCCATCATTCTCTATCATTCTCAATCTGCCTTTCTAGATAGAGGCTGGCCTGTATGGATCACATAAAGGGGGCCTCTTGTGTTCCTGGCTTTTGGGTGGAAGGACCCCAGGCAAGACATCAGAGAAAGAGAAAAAGTAACATCAGTCCCCTCCTAAGGGGTCACCTTGCTCTGGCTGTCCCTCCGCTGCCTGCTCCTTACAAGGCAAACTTCTGTTCACAACTCTCTTTCCGGTTCTGGGAATCTCCCTGCTCTTGTCCCTTCAGCCCAGGGGAAGTAATAGCGAGGCCACTACCAGCCCCTGGAGTACTGACTATCCCTTGTGCTGTCCTTTTGCTGGGCCCATCCTTGAGTGCAGAGTCCGTTGGTCAGACCTGCCTTGCATGATCCTATGTTGAGTGTGCCGTCTGTTTCCTGCTGGAGCCCGAGCCCTGTGTTTTTCTGCACCACACCGTTCTGGAACTACCAACAGAGTCACATGAGGATGCACTGTATTATTCGGGTGCTCGCGGACAACAGCTGATGAGAAGGGATCCCTCACCAACCTTCAAGTCTCATCCAGATCGGTCTGCACGTCCCCCGATGGCGCGCACACGTGGTCACCAGCCAGCTCTGTTTCCCGCACCCTGGCTTCTTTCAGACACACGTCCAGGGAGGAAGGTGCAGGATCTCATCGCGGCATTTTGTCTGATACCCACAGTCAGGACGATGTCACATAGGCACTGCCATTTTTACCAGAGGCTTCCCACTGGCTTTCTTGAGCACAGCCGCTTTCATGGTATATCGGTCAGGGTTTTCTATCAGAAACAAAACCAGGCTGGCTGGCTAGCTGGATAGATTTTTTTTTCATTTGTTTAATGTTTTTTATTTATTTCTAAAAGAGAAAGAGACAGAGGGACCCACAGAATCCGAAGCAGGTTCCAGGCTCTGAGCTGCCAGCCTAGAGCCCAAAGTGGGTCTCGAACTTGTGAACCGTGAGCTCATGGGCTAAAGTCAGATGCTCAACCGACTGAGCCACCAAGGTGCCCCTAGATTTAAAAAGATTTAATGTATGAGGCACCTGGCTGGCTCAGTTGGAAGAGCATATAACTCTTGATCTCAGGGTTGTGAGTTCAAACCTCACGTTGAGGGTGGAGATTACTTTAAAAAAATATTTATTGTAAGGAATTGGTAGATGTGATTGTGGGGGCTGGCAAGTCTGAAACTTGTAGGGCAGGCCAGCTGGGAAACTCTGGAGCAAGAAACTCTTGGGGCTGATATTCTAATCCACAGACCAATTTCTTCCTCAGGCAAATCTCAGTTCTGTTCTTAAGGCCTTTCAATTGATTGGATGAGAACCACCCAGATTATCAGGGATAATCTCCTTTCCTTAAACTCAGTTGATTGGAGATATTAATCACATCTACAAGATACCTTCACAACAACACTTTGATTACTATTTGATTGAATAATTGGATATTGGAACAGCCAAGCCGACCCATTGAGCTGATCATCACGCATGAGTGCCCACCATGGGAGGCCAAAGCTGTGTTGTGTTCTCCGGCAAACTCAGGGGTGCTGTCTTCTACGAAATGTCCGTGTAGAAGTGGAGAGCAAGGCCACTGTCCCTACTTTACCAACATACTGTGTCACGTAGACAAAGTAAAAGGGGACACCATTCCTTCCAGTCCTGTATAGACTTTGTATGGAAACAGCTCTTCCAGATTTAGGTTATATATATGGCCTAGGGACCAAGACAGCTCAGTCCAGTTGGCTAGGTTGAGGACTAGACAAGTATGAGTGACAAACACCCCCTCTACGCTGTTTCCTGAGGTTTATTCTTGAGGCCAGGTCTGTCTGCCTGGATGAAGCTGCTTTCTTTTAGGACACGCTCTTCCCCAGGAGATAACTCGTTCCACAGGCAGCCTGCATCCTGGCGGGGCTGCCCTCCCCAGGGTGTGCTCACATTCCAAGACCGCAGGGGTGCGGGCACCCCTCGGAGCCCCAGAGAGCCCACCACAAAGGGAAGGGGAGCTGAAAAGGAACTCCCAAAGAAAATATCTCAAAAAAGGAAAGACTTGTAAAAAAGCATTAACCAGAGTATTTTTAATCAGAAAAGAAATAATAATGATGACAAGTGGTCCTGCTGACAGTCTAGAAAGAATCTCATGACAAAATGGCAAGTGCTAAAGAGGACCTATAACCCATTCAAATGTCCCTGCGCAGCCCCATCCCCGGGCAAACGCATTCTTTCTCGTTGGCTCTGTGGTTTAAGAGGCTAGAGAGTGCGGCTCCTACCCAGAATCCTCACCTAAATGATAAGCGTTGGAATCATTACACTTAAAGCCAGGTGTAAACGGATGGATAATTAACAACTTATAAAAAAAAATTAGGACTTGTGCATACACACACACACACACATTCTCACATACACAGTTATTTGTTTTCAAAACTCAAGAAACTATTTGCCTTTAGGGAGAAGGATAAGAAGGGGTAAGGAAGAAAGATTTTACTTTTCACTTAGCTTTTATCTGTAACCTTTGAATTTTCAAACATATATATATATATATATATATATATATATATATACACACACACACACATATATGTATAAACATACACATACATATTGAATTTTTCTTTTTTTTTCTTTTTTCCCGTTTTTTAATTTATTTTTGAGAGACAGAACGAGCAGGGGAGGGCCAGAGAGAGAGGGAGACACAGAATCCGAAGACAGGCTCCAGACTCTGAGCTGTCAGCACAGAGCCCGACGCAGGGCTTGAACCCACGAACCATGAGATTATGACCTGAGCCAAAGCCAGATGCTTAACCCACTGAGCCACCCAGGCATCCCAATATTGAATTTTTCAAAGCACAAAACCAAGATGACCTAACTTATATAGTTTGATTAGCTTAACTGATAGAACTAAGTTTAGTAGATGCTATATTAGACATGTTTTCCATAATTCTCTAGGAAGGAAAAGTAAGATACATAAGAATTGAGAAGAAAGAAGTGCATGTATCATTTTTGGCAGTGAAGATATTTATATTTAGAAAAATCTTCCCATATACTACTGGAGTTCAGAAGTACCTGGCTGGCTCACTTGGTAGAGCAAGCAACTCAGAGTCATGAGTTCAAGCCCCACACTGGGTGTGAAGCCTTCTTAACAAAACAAAACAAAACAACCCTAGTGGAGTCCAGCAATTAGTTCAGCAACATTTTAGGTTGTAAGAGTCCATTGCTGGAGAAACAAATGGAAAATTCATCAGGGAAGAAAAGGTCCCATAGACAATAGTAAATGCAAATCAACCAGTAAATATTTAGGAATTAACTTTGTAAGGATGCAGGTCTGATTCAGGTTTCTCCTCTGACCTTGAAGGCCAGCTAACACCATTAACATTTCTGGGGGCGGGCCTAAAGATGGAGGTTAAGACTAGTCACGCCCTAAGTGAGGGTCCTAGTCACGTCCTACGTGAGGGTTCTGGGTCCACTCTGTAATTGGTTAAAGTTACTGTCAATGATGTGATGCTATAATGATTGGACCCCTGTACCTGTGTCACAATTTCCTGTAACTCCCCCTTCCCAAACTCTCAAAAGGCCCTGCCCCGCCATGCTCGGGGCTCACTCCAAGTGGATCCACTGTGTCTTTGAAGTCTGTGAGCCCGAGTTTAGGCTGGCCGGGCCTAAATTCATAATAAAGCCCTTTGCTTTTGCATGCGTGATTCGGCCTCCCTGGCGGTCTTTGGTTTTTGGGGGCGATATTAAAATCTGGGCATAACAACTTCACTTTGGACATATAAGAGCTACTTGGGGAGAATGCATATTTCTGGGGGGCCCAGTCAGTTAAGCATCCAACACTCAATCTCAGCTCAGGTCTTGATCTCAGAGCTGGGAGCCCCCTTCACTGGGCTCTGCATTGGGCATGAAACCTACTTAAAAACAAATATAAAAGGAAAAAAAAATAAAAAGGAAAGAAAAAGAAAATGCACATTTCTCAAATTTAGCCGTTATAAAACAGTATTGGTTGGGTTGGTTGGGAAGATAGAACATGTGACTGTCACCCTAACTCTTGAAACAACATGGTGCCTTGTTATTTTCTCAGTTGTTTTTTTTTTTTAATGGCAGAAACTTGTTTCATAGGAAGTCCTTCCTGCTCAGAGAGTGACCCTGGAGTCGCATCCTTTCAGTGCTCCCCTCCTCCCCCAAGCATCTCCATGAAACACTGGTTAAAACCAGTGATGGGGGCACCTGGGTGGTTCAGTCAGTTAGGCTTCCGATTTCAGCTCAGGTCATGATCTCATGGTTTGTGAGTTCGAGCCCCGTGTCAGGGTCTGTGCTGACAGCTCAGAGCCCAGAGTCTGCTTCAGATTCTGTGTGTGTGTGTGTGTGTGTGTGTGTGTGTGTGTGTCTGCTCCTCCCTTGCTCATTCTCTGTCTCTCTCTCTCAAAAATAAATAAACATTAAAATTTTTTTTTAAAAAGCCAGTGATGAATATCATTTGACATATTTGACCTCCTATTCATGGGATTTGAAAACTAGATGAGGTTAAACTGAAAAGGTCAGATCTACCATCAATCCCATTTACCTTCACAGTTTTATAGTAAAGTCAAAACCAATCGTTTTCAGAGGTTTATTTCTTTTTTTTTAATGTTTTTATTTATTTTTGATACAGAGAGAGACTGAGCATGAGAGGGGAAGGGGCAGAGAGAGAAGGAGACACAGAACTGGAAGCAGGCTCCAGGCTCTGAGCTAGCTGTCAGCACAGAGCCCGACATGGGGCTTGAACCCACGAACGTGAGATCTGACCTGAGCTGAAGCCGGAGGCTTAACCAACTGAGCCACCCAGGCGCCCCTCAGAGGTTTATTTCTAATAATAGGCTTTTCCATCATTCTCTGGTGCATCTTTCTTTCTTCCTTTCTTTCTTGTCATCTCTATGCCCAACGTGGGGCTCGAACTCATGACCCCAAGATCGAGAGTCACATGCTCTATGCCAGGTGCCCCTTTTTGTGCATGTTCTTCTTCTTCTTATTTTTTTACTGTTTATGTATTTATTTGGGCGGGGGGGGGGAGCAGGGAAGGGACAGAGTGAAAGGGAGAGAGAGAATTTCAAGCAGTTTCTGTGCTTTTAGTGCAGAGCCCAGCGCAGGGCTCGATCTCACAGACTGTGAGATCATGACCTGAGCTAAAATCAAGAATGCAGTGCTCAGCCGACTGAGCCACCCAGGCGCTCTGGTGCATCATCTTACACACAACGCTTGGGAGTGGCAGGTCTACCACAAAGCCTGCCGTGTTTGCATGGATCACGGATCCTCTGTAGCACCTGGTTGGCTTAGATGGTAGAGCAGGTCACTTGATCTTGGGGTCATGAGTTTGAGCCCCACGTTGGGTGTAGAGATTACTTGAAAAAAATTCTCTTAGTGGGCAATGATAGAACTTTGAAGCCCTCTGAGAAATCCCTGGGACCTTAGCACACCGTTATGAAGGCTTCCAGTCTTCTGTCTACTGAAAAATCAGCAAAAGCAGCGTAATAGGGAAAATATTGAGATAAAGGTTTTATTTACAACAATGTGACTCATCATAAATAGTTACCACTCATGCTATGTGAAAGTATGCACAAATGTAACAAAGAATAAACACAGAACTAGTGGGTGTCTCACACTGAACAGGTTTGAAATTAAACTCTGATCGTCTTCCCTAACCTGCTCCTCCCCTGGGCTTCCCCACATCTGCTGATGGCACTCCTTCTAGTTGTTCAGGCCAGAACTTTGGAGTCATACTTGAGTACCCTTCCTCCCTGTGTCATATCTGCCTGCGAACCCTGTCATCTCTGTCTGCAGCGGACGGACGGACTCCGACTCCACTCTGCTGGTCTCACTGCTAGCTGCCTGCTCCGAGCTGTTAGCATTAGTTTCCAGCAGGATTATTGAGTAGCCTCTTAGCTAGTCTCTCTGGTTCTGCCAGAATGGTGCCCTTAACACATGTCATCACATGCCACTCCTTCGCTCAAAACCCTCCAATGGCTCCCACATTATTCTTAAAATTTTTTTTTATGTTCTTTATTTATTTTTGAGAGACAGAGAGAGACAGTGGGAATAGGGGAAGATCAGAGAGAGAGGGAGATACAGAATCTGAAGATAGGCTCCAGGCTCTGAGCTAGCTGTCAGCACAGAGCCTGACCTGGGGCTCGAACCCACGACCTGTGAGATCATGACCTGAGCTGAGGCCGGACCCTTAACTGACTGAGCCTCCCAGGCGCCCCGCTCCTACCTTATTCTGAGCAAAATTCCAAAGGCGTTACAAAGAAGGCCATCAAGGCCCCACATGATCAGATCCCACCCCTCTCCCTCACCTTGACTTCTCCACTCACTCAGTTCTATCCAGTATGGAGGTCCGGGTGTCCAGGTCTGTTCCTACCTTCGTGCCTCTGCTTTTGCTTACCCCTCTATCTAGAAGACCTTTGTGCCAGATAGCCATGTGGTTCATTTCTTCCCCTGCTTCTGGTCTGGACTTGAATGTCACCATCTCAGTGATGCCTTTATCAGAACACCCTCCCTATTACTCTGTATCTCCTTTCCTTGCTTTATTTCACTCCACTGCATTAATCACCATCTGGTGTGCTCTATACTTCCCTTATTTAATCAGTCTGTTTAGAATGTAAGCTCCATAGGGGCACCTGGGTGACTCAGCCGGTTAAACATTCTACTTCGGCTCCGGTCATGATCTCATGGTCTGTGGGTTTGAGCCCTGCATTGGGCTCTGTGCTGACATCTCAGAGCCTGGAGCCGGTTTCAGATTCTGTGTCTCCCTCTCTCTCTATTCCTCCCCTGCTCTCTCTCTCCCTCTCAAAAATAAATAAACATTTAAAAAATTTAGAAGGTAAGCTCCATAAGGGTAATCAGGAATTTTATCTGGTTTCTTTGCTGCTGTGTCCCAAGTGGCCAGGCACTGTCTGATGAGTGTTTCCTGAAGCTAGTTACTGTTTGATCATTCTACATACAATCCCTCATCCGGTCTTCATAAGAAACCTCATAGGGAAAAAAAGTCTTGCAGTGTAGATGTTATCTGCATTGCCAAGATGAGGAGGAGGTTAATGCTATTGCTCAAGATTATATAGCTAGGAAGTGCATAGACCAGATTTTGGACCCAGGAAGTCTGGCTTCAGGGCCTCTGTTCTCAACCCTGATGCTGTACTAACTCCCATAGTAAGTACATTTCTGCTGAGAGAATGGAAGACATTCCCACTACAACCGTCCACACAAGCCTTTGTGCACCTTTCTACATGATGGATGTAACCAATAACAGGTTGCCCTTCAAAATATATACGGAAAGTAAGACTCATAAGACTGCTTTTATCCAGACTTATAAAGTCAGTATCTTTAACATATGGTTAGAAGAGATAAACCCAAGAAAACACAGCATGTAAACTGTGAAAAAAGATTCAGCTCTCCCAGCAATAGAATATTTGGGTACAACAATATTAAGTATCATGCTTAAAAATGTAAGTGATGAAAACAAAAGTTTGGGAAACAAGCTGCCTTATGCAATGGGTAGGTTGCTTTAAAGAGACATCTGGAAGTAGATTTCAGATATTATTAAATCTTTCTGTCTCTTGACCTTTGCATCACTGGTCAGGACTCCTTTTGTTGAAGGTGACAGAAATCCAACACAGACTGGCTCAAGCAAAGAGAATCTATCCAAAAGAGTTGGTTCAAGATCCAAGAGCTCAAAGCGCATCCCTGGGGTTCTGAGCTCCTGGGATCTCCCCCTCTGGCTTTGTTTTCAAAGCCTTCCTTCTCTTGCTTTGTTGGGGAGGAAGCCTTGTCTCTTCCACGTTGGCAAGAGCTACATGGCTGTTATCCTTAGGAAGATTCCCAGAATCCATAGCAATCTGCCAGAATAACTCTGATAAATCTATATAGGTCATATGCCCATGACCGAGTAACTTCATGTTCAAGGATGGGGTACTCGAATCAGCAAAGACCATGCAGTGTGTTGACCAGACTGTTTCATTTCTTCCTGGGTGCAGAAGACTACAGTTCCCAGGTGCCCTCACGTCTAGTGGAAGCATGTGACTAATTCTGGCCAATGAAATACAGCAGAAGTAAGGTGTAAAACTTCTGACCTGTTTCTTAAAATGTACCCCGTCCCCCATAACCCCTACTCTCTGCTCATTAATGGTGAGCACATATACAGGTCTAATGAAGGGCTCCAAAGAAGCCCTAGAGAACATTGAAGACACTAAAAGGAAGGAATTTATATCTGAACTTCTGCTTATAAAAGGGCCTCCTCATGTCCCGTCCCCTTTATCTCCCCAAAACTCTTACCAAGCAATGATATGACCAAGAAATAAACTCTTACTCTCTTAAATCGCTGAGATTTGTGGTTTGTTGTTACCACTCTACCAAATTGGTTCAAATGCATACCCCAGGGATAGGACGTGTGGGGGCTTTTGCTTGACAGCCCATCAGAACCATAAAGTGCAGAGGGGCCGTTCCTAGGGGAAGGAGACGTGCATCAGACAGAGAAGGGACAGAGGGATGCCTCACCCCAATTATCTTGTGTTTGTGATTAGTCCCAAGGAAATAACCCAAAAGGAAACTGAAGTAATTTGAATAAAGAAGTTCATTGCAGACATATTTCTTTATTTTTCAATGTTTATTTATTTATTTTTGAGAGAGAGAGTCGGGGAAAGGCAGAAAGAGAAGGACGCAGAGGACTCAAAGCAGGCTCTGTGCTGTTAGCTCAGAGTTCAATGTAGGGCTCCAACCCATGAACCATGAGACCATGACCTGAGCTCAAGTCAGATGCTTAACCAACTGAGCCACCCAGGCACCTCCAGAGATATTTATAATAACCACACATTGGCAGTGTCCCTAAACTTAAAAACATAGACATGAGAAAACAAAATATGGTCTATCAGTATAATGGACCCTACTAACACATAGAACTCTATATAATAAATAACAAATGTCGGGGCACCTGGCTGGCTCAGTCAGAAGAGCACATGACTCTTGATCTCCAGGTTCTGAGTTTGAGCCCCATGTTGGGCATAGAACCTACTTAAAAAAAGAAATTTTAGAGGCGCCTGGGTGGCTCAGTTGGTTAAATGTCTGACTCTTGATTTCAGCTCAGGTCATGATTTCACAGTTTGTGGGATCAAGCCCCACATTGGGCTCTACACAGAGAGTGGTTGCCTGCTTGAGATTCTCTCTCCCTCTCTCTGCCTCTCTCTCCCTCTCTCTCTGCCCCTCCCCTGCTTCCCACCCCCCCTCAAAATAAATAAACAAACTAAAAAAAAAGAGTTTTTCTTAAAAAAATGACAAATTCAAGCTCAAAAGGATTTAGTTCTCTCCTTACTCCTTACAGGTGTGTTGGGGGTTGGGCCTTCCCTGGCAGCTGATGGGGGAGGGGTCTCCTCAGAACTGAGAGCCTGAATCCAGGAGTCCTCACTGAATCCAGAGGAGGAGAATGAGCCCAAAATTGTACAAGAGCACTGGGGTTCACACTCGTGAGAAGACACTTAGAAAGCAGCATAGGATCAAGGTCCCAAAGAGAGAGGAGAGAAGAGTTTGAGCAGGTGAGGATCATGTTGGGGAAGTGGAGGCAGGTATCCTGCTGGTGTCAGAGGTTGCTCTAGGCTGGCTTTGGGCTGTTTGGGCTGTCCAGGTAAAGGGCCAGAACCTTCCAAGGCAACAGAGCCTTCCAAGGCCCTTAGGCAGGGCAGAGCATAAGACCTTAACTTCTTCAGAGAAGTTCTTGACGGGGAGATGGAGCAAATAATCTGTACACTGAGAGAACTTTCGTTATCACTAAATGTGGGAGTTGGCCCAGAGGCCGGTGGGGTTTCAGCATTTCCTACACCATATGTCACACTTGTCCCATCCGACTTGTCCTGGCTGATTGTGGGGTTGTGGAGGGTGATCTAGGGATTGGTAGGGAGCAGGTGAGGATGAGGTGACCCATATGAATGGAGAGCAAAGCCATAGCTTTGCAAGAACTGGCATCTCCATTTTCATCAAGGCTGGGGGGCGTGTACGTGTGAGGAATCACAGCACTTCCGCCTGATTTCTGGAGCCACTTCCGCGTGGGCAGAGCCCTGTAGGAAGCAGAATAAAGGCTCCCCAAGGATGGCCACATCCTGTGAATATGTTAAGTTATGAAGCCAGGGGAGGGTGAAGGTTACAGATGGACCTGAGGCTGCTAATCAGATGACCTTAAAACAAGAAAATTATCCTGGACTGTCTGGGTGGCTCCATGGAATCACAAGGGGTCCTTAACTGTGAAAGTGGGGGTCAGGGGGAAAGTCAGAGTCAGTGAGACATTTGAAGATGCTATGCTGCTGGCTTTGGAGCTGGAGGAAGTGGCCAGGAGGGCAGAAAATGGTCTCTAGAAGTTGGAAAGGGCAGGACTGATTCTCTAGAGTCTCCAGAAGGAAGACAGCCCTGTCAGCCCCTTGGGTTTCACTCAGCAAGACCCATTTCTGACTTCGGACCTCCAGAACTGTGAGATAGTAAACTTGTGAGATTGTAAACTGTCGTGTTTGTGATGTTTTGTTCTAACAGACAGAGGAAACTCTTCTTCAGGCTTCAGGGTAAGTGTTGTAGAGCTCCTCAGCGTGCTATACACGGAGACTTCTGAGCGGTCGGGGTCCAACGTGGTGGGTGTCAGAAGCGCCAGGTGACATTTACTTATTTATCTGTGAATTTGTATATTTTTTTTTAAAGATTTTTACTGTTTATATTTGAGAGAGAGAGACACACACACACACACAGAGTGCAAGCAGGGGAGGGGCAGAGAGAGAACGAGGCAGAATCTGAAGCAGGCTCCAGACTTTGAGCTGTCAGCACAGAGCCTGATGCGGGGCTCGAACTCATGAGCAGTGAGATCATAACCTGAGCCGAAGTTGGATGCTTAACCGAGTGAGTCACCCAGGCGTCCCTAATTCGTGTATTTATTATGAAATATTTCAATAACAAAACTATGACAGATGGATAACAAACGTCCACGGGTGTTTGCCACCAGGGAAACAAAAATTGCCAGTTGAGTTTAGTGTTTCTGCGACCTCAAAAAAATGGAAAAAAACTTTGTCATAATTACCGATCTCCTCACCATAAGATTCTATAATTCAACTTTTGCTATTTGTCTTATCACACAATTATTCCTCTTTACCCATCAAACCATCTCATTTTTTATGCATTTCAAAGTAAATTACATTGGTGCCTGTCTGGCTCAGTCGATAGAACATGCAACTCTTGACCTTGGGGTTGTGAATTCAGGCTCCTCATTGGGTGTGGGGCCCACTTACCAGAAAACAAACAAAGCTTCCATAAACATTTGTATACAACTTTGAGTATGTGTGTGCTCACCTGTTTTCATTTCTCTTGGTTAAACACGTAGGAGTAGATTAGTGCTGGGTCATAAGTAAGGTGCATGTTCAATTTTATGAGGAACCGTCACACATTTTCCCAAAGTTGTGCTATTTTTTCAAGTTTTGTTTATTTATTCAAAATAATCTCAGGGCACCTGGGTGGCTCAGTCAGTTAAGCCTCCGACTTCGGCTCAGGTCAGATCTCATGTTTGTGGGTTCGAGCCCCACATTGGGCTCTGTGCTGACGGCTAGCTCAGAGCCTGGAGCCTGCTTCCGGTTCTGTGTCTTCTTCGCTCTCTGACCCTCCCCCTCTCATGCTCTTGTTGTACCCAGATTTTAATATCGCCGCCAAAAACCAGAGACCGCCAGGGAGGCCGAAGCACGCATGCAAAAGCAAAGGGCTTTATTACGAATTTAGGCCCGGCCAGCCTAAACTCGGGCTCACAGACTTCAACAACACACTGGATCCACTTGGAGTGAGTCCTGAGCATGGGGGGGGGCAGGGCCTTTTAGGAGTTTGGGAAGGGGGAGTTACAGGAAATTATGACACAGGTACAGGGGTCCAATCAATATAGCATCACATCATTGACAGTAACTTTAACCAATTACAGAGTGGACCCAGAACCCTCACGTAGGGCGTGACTGGGACCCTCACGTAGGGCCTGACTAGTCTTAACCTCCATCTTTAGGCCCGCCCCCAGAAATGTTAATGGTGTTAGCTGGCCTTCAAGGTCAGAGGAGAAACCTGAATCAGACCTGCATCCTTACACTCTGTCTCCCTCTGTATCAAAAATAAATAAAACATTAAAAAAAATTTTTTTTAAATAATCTCTACACCCAGCGTGGGGATCGAACTCATGACCCCGAGATCAAGGTTGCATGCTCTACCTACTAAGCCTGCCAGGCATGTTGTACAATTTTAAACTTCCCCCAAAAACTTTAATTACTCTATATCCTCTTCAACACTGGGTTTTTTTCAGTCTTGAATTTTAGCCATTTTGGTGGCAGTGTAGGAGGATCTCATTGTGATTTTAGCTTGCATTTCCCTGATGAGCAAATGACGGAGCCGCACTCTTTTCATGCGCATATTGGCCACCCATCTGTCTTTGTGATGTGTCTTTTCAAATCCTCTGCCTATTTTAAAAGTTGGATTGTTTTCATTATTGAGTTTTAAGAATGCTTTTTATATCATACATACCTTTCCTTTGTCAGATATATATTTCGAGAATGCTTTTCCTCAGTCCGTGGCTCATCTATTCATTTTCTTAATGATGTCTTCTGATAAGCAAAAGTTATAAATTTTTTAAAATAGTTTATTGTCATATTGGTTTATAAATTTTTGATAAGTGTAACTTATTGTTGTTTTTCTCTTATGATTATTGCTTTCTGTGTCCGAAGAAACCTTGACCTATATCTGAGCGATGAGGAGATTCTATGTTTTCTTCTAAAAGCTTTAAAGTTTTAGGGGCGCCTGGGTGGCTCAGTCGGTTGGGTGTCCGGCTTCGGCTCAGGTCATGATCTCACGGGTTGTGGGTTTGGGCCCCGCGTCAGGCTCTGTGCTGATAGCTAGCTCAGAGCCTGGAGCCTGCTTCTCATTCTGTATCTCCCTCTCTCTCTGACCCTCCCATGCTCACACTGTCTCTCTCTGTCTCTCAAAAATAAATAAAAAACATTTAAAAAAAAATAAAAGCTTTAAAGTTTTAGCTTTTATATTTAGGTTCAGGATCCATCATGAATTGATGTTTGTACATGATGTGAGGTAAGGGGTCAGAGTTTGTTTGTTTCTTTATCTCCATGTGGATATTCAGTTTCCCAGCAATATTTGTTGAAGGCACTTTCCTTTCCCCATTGGATTGCTTTATATTTTAAATGTTTATTTATTTTTAAGGAAGAGAGCACATGCGTGCATGAGCCGGGGCGGGACAGAGAGGGGAACAGAGGACCTGACGTGGGCGCCATGCTGACAGCCCAACACGGGGCTCGAACTCATGAACTGCAAGCTCATGACCTGAGCCGAAGTCAGATGCTTAACTGAATGAGCCACCCAGGTGCCCCTGGATTGCTTTTATGGCATTGTTGAAAACCAAGTGACCTTATAAATGTTTGTTTCTGGTAGGACCTCTGGTTTTTAAAAGCTCCTCGGGTGATTCTAATGTACATCCTTAGGGTGTAAGCCCTTGGGGTCCTGATCATTTGCTGGTAAGGTGGTTGGTGATTTAGAAGGTTGAAGGGATGGTAGACGTGTGTCGGTGTATTGTAGACCTGGGAACGTAGTGAACCGTATGCAAATCTTGCAAAGTCAAGGTGGGCGGTACAGCTGTTACCTGGTGGCCCAGGAGCGTTCTCTAGAGCCTGACTGATGTATTCCATCAGGAACCCAGTGGTGAGGTCCAGAGGGGAGAGTGAACCGGGCCACCTTAGTTAGGATCCCTACTTCCCACCATGATGATGTGATCGCCATGGGCATCAAGGCGGCCATTGATCCTTAGGACCATTGCTGTCTATTCTCAGCCAGGGCACCTGTGACTCAAGAGCTGATGGACTTCAGGGGCAGTTTCCAGACGATAGGGCCACCCAGAGTCGCCTTGAATGGTCACATTCAGGATTTTGAATGATCCTCAACGACACGCTGAACGATGCCGTTTCTGATCTCAACACTGATGTGCAGGATATGCTGCCAAGGCATGGGTGGTTGTTTAGGAGGAAGAAGATTGCACATTCCTTACCTCTGGGTGCACTTGAATTTCAGCCAACTCAGTGATGGTCTTACAGAATTGCTTGGACCCGTGGCAACAAAGCTGCAAAGTTCTCAGGCCATGGGGCTTTGGAGGCGGGGCTTTCCTGCCACGCTCAGCAAATGGGACAGGATATCCAAATACCAGTTTGGGCTGCTCAGCTGGTAAATGTGAATATCCAACTCTTTGAAGACTGCGATGACGTAGGAGCTGAACCAAGAGAGCCCCGGGCACCGGAGCTGGCTGTCAGATGATGGGAAGTGCCCTCCCTGAAAACCACCTGGCTCAGTTGCCATGCCTCCCTGACAAAGTCACATACGTTAGCCACTACGTGTCTCCTCACATGATGTCACAACAGAAGTCACTGAGGCTGGGGACTTCTTGAGACAGGATGGAAGAGCTGGCTTGGAGGACATAAGGTTAGGGTGATTTGGATAGAGGTCAAGGACACATTAGAAATAAAGAATAACCCTGAAATAAAATACACAGCAAGGCTGGAACAGGAGGAATCTTAACTTTTTTTTGAAGTCACTTGGGGCCATCAGGCTAGGAAAATAGGGGCTGGACTGCTCAGATTCTTGATCCCCAAAGAAACCCTAGATTCTAGAATTACCTGGGGGAAGATGTTCGTAACCCACGAGCCCAGACCTTTTGCCCTTCCTCTTGAGGATACACACACCTAGATGGAACGTGTCCAGGAATATCAGTCTGGCTCACCCAAGTACACTTCCTGGGCTTGGCCTGGAGGTGGCGCCCCTGCAGTTGGTCTGGAACCACTGGACCAAGGCTCAGGCAGGTCTGGCAAATGGATGAAGATGTTACCCAGTGGAAGAGGTCCAGAGGGCTAGCTGGTCCCTTTCATCAGCTCCTGGAAGAGAACGGGAGCATGGCCCAAGCCTAAGACCACTGCCGTGTCTTCCAACTGCTCAAGGTTTATCCTGAAATCTGTGTTAAAAATCCCATCCCCTTAGATCCAGCGTGATCTGGATTTTAGAAACCACACCCTGATTTCTTTGTAAAACATTTTAAATCTAGCCTTACCACGAAGACTTCCATGACACGGCTTAAAAATTCTTCTGATCAAGGCGCACCTGGCTGGCTTAGTCAGAAAAGCATGCAACTCTTAATTGCAGGGTGGTGAGCTCGAGCCCCACATCGGGTGTAGAGCTTACTGACATAAATCAAACTTAAAGAAAAAATTCTTCTTGATCAACATGCACTTCTGAGTGTTCAAAGCGCAAAGATACATCTGACATCCTTAAGGAAAGGAGCGCAGGTAGGGCTAGATTGAGGATCCGGTATACTTTCCTCCCTGAGTCCTGCAGCCTGGCCAGCCCCCTTCTGGGTTATGTTGAGCCCAGAGTCCCCTAGTGGAGGGGTTGGGAAGGAGGCAGAGATACAAGCAGTCTGAGGCTCCTTGCTAGATGGGCTCTGGCCAGGGGATCCCCTCCCTGCAAACAGGTTGATGCATATCTGCAAGAGCGCCTTCCATTCCTTGCCTTTGTGATCTGTTTCTAGTTTTCCAAACAGCAGAGCCTATGAAATGAGGTCCAGCCTGGTCATGACCGCCCTCCAGGGTGGTCCACTGCGTGTGCATGCGTGTGCATGGGCGTGTGCGTGGGCCTGTGTCCCCACGGCAGGGCAAGGCGGACCCTTCCCTCCAGTCTCAACCCACGCATACAGCATCCCAGCCGAGGTGTGGGGAGCTCTCCCCGTAGCCTCTTATTTATTCTCTGCCTTCAGCATCAGCTGGCAAATCAGTCCCATGTTTCACTCACCACCTTCCCTTCCTCCCCCAAAAGGTCATTCGTTTTATGATCAAGCTAACATACAGTCACTTTTGAGTAAAGCAAATAAATGTTTAATAAAAGCCGGAATCTCCCAAGACGTTGGCTTTAGAGATGCCTGGCTGAGAAAGTGGTATTTGTGAGGCTGAGAAGATAACGAAGTGGCTGATGTTACTCGGGGTAGCTTTCAACGGTCAGGAAGTAAAAATATTCCGTCTCCGTGTTGCTTGGTGAAAATGACCTGTTAGGGAGACTAACGGGGGCTTGCTTCACTGCCTACTTGCCAGGGCTGTGCAGGGAGCTGCGAGGTCCCAAAGAGGGTGACGGAGACCCCGTTCACAAAAAAAACTTGTGTGTCACGGTCCCCACCTGGAGACTGTTTGTTTGGTGCTGCCCGGCCCGCAGGGGCTCCGGATTCTTGAAAGGTGCGCCTGTGGTAGGAAGGATCAGAGGCGACCCAGTGACTGTCCTGACAATTTCAGAAGAATGGCACCGGGTGTGGCCGAAGCCGGGCAGCTGGCTGCTTCTAGGATGGGTGTTCCCTGGGGCTTCCAAGGACTCAGGAATGAAGGACTAACAATCACTATTGACTATTTAAAGGCATAAATCCTATTTTCCATCTTTTTTATTTTTATTTTTATTTTTGAGAGGCAGAGAGAGAGGGACACAAAGAATCAGAAGCAGGCTCCGGGCTCTGAGCTGACAGCACAGAGCCCGACGCGGGACTTGAACCCACAAACCGTGAGATCATGACCTGAGCCAAAGCCGGACGCTTAACTGACTGAGCCACCAAAAGCCTAATTTCAGGCAAAGCAACACTAGCTTGAAATATGTGTCTCTTCCCAGTCTGTTTTATTCTTGCCCTTTGGGTTATTATTGTTGTTATTTTAATCTTTTCATTCACTTCACTCAGAATGAGGTAGGTAATTGATTTCCTTATCAAAGATGCCAGGCGATACATTTTTCACGGCTTTCAGGACGCGCGGCAGATCTAAACCCGTTGTCTGGCTGATGCGGGTTTCAGCTGCAATCATTTTTATCATCAAGGTAAACCTGCTGGCATATGTGTTTTCAAATTTTTATTCATAAGTGTTGTTTTTTACTGGTCAAATGCATGATAATATTCTTTACTTTGTGATTGCGTTATCCAAAGAATAAAAAAGGGTGTTTTAACAATGATCAAAATGAAGCTTGTTAGGTCATTTCTAATGGTAATGAATTGGTTCCCAAAGATTGATTAAAGACAAAACTAGGTCAATTCAAGTAGAGTCCAAATGAGACAGAAAGAAAGTCCACAGAGGGGAAGGAAAAAGAAAAAAAGGAAAGTGTGGATTCATAGACACAGTAAAAGAAAAAAATTTGAAAAGTATGGGGGTACCTGAGTGGCTCAGTGGGTTAAGTGTCTGACTTTGGCTCAGGTCATGATCTCGTGGTTTGTGAGTTCAAGCCCCGTATCAGGCTCTGTGCTGACAGCTCAGAACCTGGAGCCTGCTTCAGATTCTGTGTCTCCCTCTCTCTCTGACCCTTTCCTGCTGGTGCTGTCTCTCTCTCTCTTTCTCTCAAAAATAAACATTAAAACCTTTTTTTTAATCTTGAGAAGTATAAAAATCACAAAGAAAAACGAATCCACAAATTACCTTGCATATTTTCTGTTTCTTTGTGTCTGTCTCTGTGTCTCTGTCTTTCTAAATCTTAGGAAAGGGTCTAGAAATTTTACTAATGGGTAATAGTAGTTATTGGAATTATCAGAGGTAATAATTATTAATACTATAAGCCTGGCTGGCCTGGTCCATGCAGCATGTTATCTTGGGTGGGGAGTTCAAGCCCCATGTTAGGGGTAGAGTTTACTTAAAACAAAACAAGTCAGCTGAGAATAACTTTATTGCTGAAAGGTGAACAGAACTGATTAAAGGAAGCCCAAGGCAGGGCATCTGGCTGGCTTAGTCAGTAGGGCATGGGACCCCTGACCTCAGGGTTGTAAGTTCAAGCCTCACGTTGGGTATGGAGATAACGTAATACAATTAAAAAAAAAAAAAGTTAAGGCATACCTATAACTCTCCCCCATTCCTTAAAGCACTTATGTATTTCTTACTAATTTTTATCAAAATATAATTCACATACCACAAAATTTACCCTTTTATTTTATTTAAAAATTTTTTTTCTTATGTTTTTATTTATTATTGAGACAGAGAGAAACAGAGCATGAGTGGGGGAGGGGCAGGGAGAGAGGGAAACACAGAATCCGAAGCAGGCTCCAGGCTCTGAGCTAGCCAGCAGCACAGAGCCCGACACGGGGCTGGAACCCACAAACCATGAGATCATGACCTGAGCCGAAGTCGGACGCTTAACCAACTGAACCACCCAGGCGCCCCAAAATTCACCATTTTAAATAAAGGTACAATTTAGTGGATTTTCGTGTATTCACAGGTTGGCAATCACCACCCCTGTTTGGCAGTCTCGCCCCATTCTCCCCTTTTCCATTTCCCAGCACCCACTAGGCTACTTTCTGTTCCTATGAATTTGCCTGTTCTGGTCATTTCATATAAATGAAATCATGTAATATGTGGCCTTTGGCATTGGCTTCTTTCACTAAGCATAAGTTTTCTAATTGTGGAAAAATACGCATAACATACAATCCATTTACCATTTTCAACATTTTATTTATGTACTTATTTTTAAGCATTTAATTTTTTAATTGTTTTTATTTTGGAGAGAGAGAGCATGAGAGCAAATGGGGGACGGGCAGAGGGGGAGAGAGAGAATCTTAAGCAGTCTCCATGCTCAGCACGTGAGCCCAACTCCAGGCTCCATCCCACGAGCCTGGAATCATGACCTGAGCTGAAATCAAGAGTCAGACACTGAACTACTGAACTACTCATATGCCTCTATTTTAGGCTTTTTAAAGTGTATGGTTCAGGGGCGCCTGGGTGGCTCAGTCAATTAAGCATCTGACTTCTGCTCAGACATGATCTCATGGTTCATGAGTTCGAGCCACATCAGGCTCTGTGCTGATGGCTCAGAGCCTGGAGCCTGCTTCGGATTCTGTGTCTCCCTCTCTCTCTCTGCCCCTCCCCAGCTCGCACTCTGTCTCTGTCTCTCCCTCAAAAATTAGAATAAACATTAAAAAAAAAATAGAAAGATAAAGTGTACAGTTCAGGGGCTCCTGGGTGGCTATGTCCAGAATGTTCTTTCCCAGATCTTCGCATAGATTTTTCTGTAATGTTCAGATTTGAGCTGGAATGTCACCTCATCACAGAAGCCTTCCCTTTCCATCCTACCCAAAGTAGTATTTGTATGTACTGCCCGCATATAGTAGGTGCTTACTAAATATTTATGGAGTGGGGCGCGTGGATGGCTCAGCAAGTGGAGCATCCAACCTTTGACCTCAGTGTCCTGAGTTTAAGCCCCATGTTGCATGTGGAGCCTATTTAAAAATAAATAAGTAAAAACTAAAAATAAACCTTTATTGGGGCACCTGGGTGGCTCAGTCAGTTAAGCGTCTGGCTTTGGCTCAGGTCATGATCTCACAGTTCATGGGTTCAAGCCCCGCATCAGGCTCTGTGCTCACAGCCTGCTTCAGATTCTGTATCTCCCTCTCTCTCTGACCCTCCTCTGTTCGCACTATCTCCCTCTGTCTCTCAAAAATAAATAAAAAACATTAAAAAAAGTTTTTAATAAAAAAATAAATAAATTTTTATTGAGTAAGGGAAGGTGCTCCGTGGACATTCCCAACCCTCTAAATCTGCTTCCCCCGTTCCCACAGGCCAGGATGGTTCGTCTGCCTGTCTCAAGTCCTCCCCCGCAGGCTACCACCTTCTCTGAGCACATACAAGGCGATCAGCCCTCACCCATCAAGCTGTTCCCGCCCCTTCAACCCTGAAATAGTCCTTCCCTTCACTCTCAAACTACCAACTGATGTCTTTTTGTGTGTGCGTTCAACCACGAGTCTCTCTTGAGTTTCTCCTCCACCACGCTAGATATGCTGGAAGGAGATGAAGGAGATGCAGTTCTACCCTGAGGGGCTCTCGCCACTCGCAGGTTGAGCAGATGTGTGAGCAAGCAAATACAGCACAGCGAGAAAAGTGCAAAAGAGAGTCACACATGATCACTTGCTCAACGCATTACCACAAATAAAGAGATGCGTCTGTGAGGCTCAGTACAGCAAACGCAGGCAAGAGTCGCTGTGGCCCTGAACAAACCAGAACCCGCCATCACCATCTTTTAAAACACGTATGGTGCTGGCGGTTTCACATCCTGGCTCTGTGCACCGGCTATGTGACCAACGCAAATTACGTGATCCCTGGGCTCTAGTTTCTACCGAGGGGTAATAATACCCAGTCCAGAGCAGCACTGAGAGGATTAAGTGAGAGAACACTTTATAATATATACACTTAGTCAATGATATGTTTGAATTACTGTTGATAAATTTTTAAATTTGTTTTTTAAGTAAACTCTACCCCCAATGTGGGGCTCAAACTCACGACCCTGAGATCAAGAGCTGCATGCTCTCCTGAATGAGCCAGTCAGTTGCCCCAACAACAAAAATGGTTTTTTTTTTTAATTTATTATTTTTTGAGAGAGAGAGAGAGCAAGCCAGGGAGGGGCAGAGAAGGAGGGAGTGAGAATTCCCAAGCAGGGATGTGGGGCTTGAACTCACAAACTGGGAGATCATGAGCTGAGCTGAATGGACAAAAGTTTTACATACAGCACAGAAAGCTTTCGGTACCAAGATGTTTGTGAAGTGCTGGCAAAAAACGTGAAACAAGCCAAGTCCTCTTGTTGGAGCATTCTGCAGCCATTAAATTGTGAGAATGTTTTGTAGAGTCATAGATACAGAGGCACTGGATAAAATGGGTGTCTATGGTATCATCTTGGCTATGTAAATACATCCCCACAGTCCCCGGGCCTCTCCAGCCTGTGGGTTTAATGACACTACATTCACCTTGTACCCAAATTTCTCTGCCTCATTGCCCCCACCTGCCCCGGCCGACCTCTGCAAAGGCCCTAAGGGACCTAGAGAGTAGCTAGAACATATTTGCTCTCTATCCCACGTCCCCAGTTTTCAAAATGTCGGTACTTGTTAGACACAGCTACTCTTTTCCCAGGCCTTTGCCCTTGCCAACCTCACAAAGGACACCCCCCCCCTCCCCCAACCATCTGGTTTGCCTGGACCCGAGGCAGTTCCTGGGATGCCAGCCTTTTGGTGCCCAAACTGGGAAAGTCCTTAGCAAACTGCGCTAAGTTGGCCCTTCTGTCTTAGGCACGGGGGACTTCCAAGGCTGCAGAGTTCTTAGATGAGGCTTGTTTTCTGAGCTGGAGCCAGACTGTATTCCTCCCAAAGCAAGGACTGATGGATTACACAGAGGACTAGGTGCGTAGAAGATTTAGGCTTGAATTCAGGGGACTTTTCCCTGCTCCCAGGGAAAAGGGACAACCAAACAAAAGGTTGCTTGGGAAACAAGTGGTCAGAGTGTAGGTCTGGGCAAGGGGTACTGGTCTGGAGAACAGGAGCTCACGGTGGCGTCTGACGTCCGGGGAGTGGACTAGAGGACCTGGGAGATTTGCAGGTAGGACAGAAGCTTGAAAATAATGACATTTGCACCAACAAGTAGAGGGAAACAAGACCGTGAAAGAAACGAAAGGAGTGGCTAAAGAGATAAGAGGCAAAGCAGGATTTGAGGTTTGCGACTTTGAGGCACAGTTTCCTCCATCAGTTCTTATTTCCATTTGGCCACGCCTACCCCAGAGCCAGCCTTAATACTGACTGCTCATTCTCTAGACTTCTCTTCCTTTTCTTCTAGTTCCTGAAATGTAAGTGGTTCCCCAAATTCTGTATGAGGTGTTCTTTTCTCTCTGCACTCTCTTCCACGGTGACTTAATTTATCCACATGGCTGCCATTTTCATCTCAATGAGGCCGGTTCTCAAATTCTACCACCAGGGTCAATCTTCCCAGAGCTTCGGTCCACGTTTTGAACAATTGCCTGGACACTCCCACTTCATTTCCACACCAACAAGCCAAATCCAGCCGACTTAGCATGAAACATGGCTGGATCATAATCATAGACACTGGCATTGGAAGGAACGGTAGAGATGGCCTGATCCAGACCTGCCAAACCAGGGAGCTATGGCACACACTAGCGCACCATGAATGAGGTCCGGGCAGGTGGAGAAGTTCATCCTCCCAGCCCCCCTGAGGGCTCTGGACCTTTTACCTCTCTGTCCACTATGGCCTCAGCCTCTGATGGCCCTAACAGAGTGGGGGCTGAGAGTGAGGCAAAGCTACCATGGCAGTGAGCTCAGGGCACATCACCGTCTAACAGAGATGCGGGAGGGGTTTGTGACCCAGGTGCCCGAGGGGTGTGAAGAGAAATCCAGTGGAGAGGGAGGTGTGAGTGAGTGTGTGTGTGTGTGTGTGTGTGTGTGTGTGTGTGGTGGGGTGGGGTGTAGGGGGTGAAGATCTTAGTGCAGGAAGCTCAGAACCTGTCTTTGCATACTTTTATTTATTTTTATTTTGTTAAATGTTTATTTATTTTTGAGATAGAGAGAGAGCACGAGCAGGGCACGGGCAGAAGGAGTCACACAATCTGAAACAGGCTCCAGGCTCCGAGCTGTCAGTACAGAGCCCAACATGGGGCTCAAACTCACAAACCTCGAGATCATAACCCAAGTCGATGTTGGGTGCTTAACCAGTTGAGCCAACCGGGCGCCCCTCTTTTATTTTTTTTAAGTTTATTTATTTTGAGAGAGAGAGAGAGAGAGAGAGAATGAGCTGAAGTGGGGGAGGGATAGAGAGAGAGGGGGAGAGAGAGAGAATCCCAAGTAGGCTCCCCATTGTCAGTGCGGGCCTGACACACCAGGAGATCATGACCTGAGCTGAAGTCGGACACCAAACCGACTGAGCCACCCAGGCGTCCCCTCGCACACTTTTTACGGGATAATTTGCCTGTGACTGATGTGTCGCAAATGATACCCAAGCTGTGAGGTGATCATTCTAATAATGCCCGTGTGCTCTGCAAATCAGAGCCTCATTGTTATTTTGAGATTCTAGCCATGAAAAAGTTTGATTGGCCCTAACACCCACAAGAAATTTTATGGGCACATTTGTCAATGAAAGAAAAGGAAGAGCTTTAAATATAACTTAAGTATAATTTCTACTGTTGTAAGTGTTCCAATGGTTATAAAAGACGTTTCAATTTTTTTTATCACCTACTGCTGCAAACAGTTTCTTGTCATTTAAAGAGATCACTGTTAAGAGAGTCTGGATCAGGAATTGCAAGAGCTATTTAACACACAAAGCTGAGAATATAGAGTTAGGTCCCGGGATTCAAGTTCAAGTTTTTCATTTAATACCAAAAGGGCTTTGGAGGAAGCGTTACAAATTAATTTCTCTAATGCTGTATGTTTAATTTTAATTTTTATTATAATTGTACTTAGGAAGAGAACACTTTATTTTTACAAATGTAGTATGCCCCTCTAATTACCCTCTCGTTCCTTTGGATGCCATCATGTGAAAGCGTTGGAAGGTACAGATCTAACCCAGCCCCCTTCACGTATTCACGAGGAAACTGGGGATCCACCAGGGTTGAGTGAGCTAAGGTCACAGAGCTAATCATTTCCTTCTTAAAGCAGCACCTGAGCTGCTTTTTAAAAATTTTTTTAATGTTTTTACTTTTTAAAAAATAGTTTATTGTCAAATTGGTTTCCATATAACACCCAGTGCTTCTCCCCACAAGTGCCCCCCACCATGACCATCACCCCCTCCCTCCCTCCCCCTCCCCCTTCAGTCCATGGTTCGTCTCCAGTATTCAGTAGTCTCCCTTGATCTGTGTCCCTCACTCTCCCCTGCTCTCCTTCCCCCTTCCTCTCCCCATGGTCCCCTGCCAGGTTTCTCCTGTTAGACCTATGAGTGCAAACATATGGTATCTATCCTTCTCCGCCTGACTTATTTCGCTTAGCATGACACCCTCGAGGTCCATCCACTTTGCTACAAATGGCCAGATTTCATTCTTCCTCATTGCCGTATAGTACTCCATTTTATATATATACACCACATCTTCTTGATCCACTCATCAGTTGATGGACATTTAGGCTCCTTCCATGATTTGGCTATTGTTGACAGTGCTGCTATGAACATTGGGGTACCTGTGCTCCTATGCATCAGCACTTCTGTATCCCCTGGGTAAATCCCTAGCAGTGCTATTGCTGGGCCATAAGGGAGTTCTATGGATAGTTTTTTGAGGAGCCTCCACACTGTTTTCCAGAGCGGCTGCCACCAACAGTGTAGGAGGGTGCCTGTTTCTCCACACCCTCGCCAGCATCTATAGTCTCTTGATTTGTTCATGTTTTTACTTATTTTTGAGAGAGAGAGAGAGACAGACAGACAGCATGAGCAGGGGAGGGGCAGAGAGAGAGGGAGGTATAGAATCTGAAGCAGGCTCCAGGCTCTGAGCTAGCTGTCAGCACAGAGCCCGACGCGGGGCTCGAACCCACAAACTGAACAGTGAGATCATAACCTGAGCCAAAGTTGGATGCTTAACCCACTGAGCCACCCAGGCGCCCCCTGACTCTCTGAGTCTTAACAGCAGGTCTCTGGTCCATCACTTTGTGAGTCACTCAAGTCCAAGTCAACTCCCATTGACTTCCTTCTTTGTGTGTCAGATCTCACTTGGTCTATATCCCCTCCTGGGGGAAGGAACCCTCCCCGTTATGGGAGCTGAAACCCAGATCCTGCCCTCCTGACCGCACCTGCAGGGAGACTCTGTTCTCAGGCACACACACCTCAGCCTCGGAGCCAGAAGCTGGCAGTGTTGTGGAGCAGTGCCCGGTGCCTGGCGTCGGTGTGGTCCCGGGCAAGCTGGGACCTGTGCCGGGCAGCCCAGCCCTGCGGTCTCCGCAGCTGGAGGAGCCTCATCCCGCAGCACTTCCTGGCTGGTCTCGGGCACTGCCAGAGACTCTGGGCGCGCAGGCAGTGTTGGTTTCTGTTGCTTACCACCAAGAACCCAGCTGATAAAGGAATTGGAACCAGACTGGTTGGAGTCTACAGAGACTCTCAGGGAAATGGGGTGGGGATGGTCTGTGACTGTCTGGATAGTCTTTTGAGCTGGATGATAGAGAAAATGCTTCTAATATTTGGGATTTATTATTTTATTTTAGTTTTAAACATTTATTTATGTTTTGAGTGATGGAGCATGAGCAGGGGAGGGGCAGAGAGAGAGGGAGACACAGAATCTGGAGCAGGCTCCAGGCTCTGAGCTGTCAGCACAGAGCCCGACATGGAGCTCGAATTCCTGAACCCTGAGATCATGACCTGAGCCGAAGTCGGATGCTGAACTGACTGAATCACCCAGGTGCCCCGAGGTTTGAGATTTAAACACCCTCACAGTAAAATAATTCAACAAAATATGTGTCATCTAGCATTAAAGGCAAGTCTTTAGAAGAGTGAATGGGGGCTCCTGGGTAACGCAGTCAGTTAAGCATCTGGCTTTGGCTCAGGTCATGATCTCACAGTTCGTGGGTTCAAGCCCCACGTCAGGCTCTGTGCTGACGGCTAGCTCAGAGCCTGGAGCCTGTCTTCCGATTCTGTGCCTCCCTCTCTCTCTGACCCTCCCCTGCTCATGCTGTCTCTCTCTCTCTCAAAAATAAATAAAACATTAAAAAATTAATTATAGAAGAGTGAATGGCTGTAGCCATAGAACATGTAACGGATGTGAACATTGTGACTGCGGCGTGTGGAGCTTTTCCTGACAGTGCTGACTACTTGGCAACTCTCGTAGCTCCGCAAGACAAATACCCATGTACCACATTTGTAGATATGCTGCTTGGACACATTTTCTAATTTTTTAGGAATTTAAAAAAATGTTTATTTATTTTTGAGAGAGAGCTCGAGCAGAGGAGGGGCAGAGAGAGAGGGAGACAGAGGATCTGAAGCGGAGAGTCCGATGAGGGGCTTGGACTCACCAACCATGAGATCATGACCTCAGCTGAAGTTGGACACTTCACCGACCGAGCCCCCCAGGTCCCCCTAATACATTTTCTAAATGACCTGAAAGCTCGCTCACGTTGAGTAACAGCACAAAGCAGGAGAAGGTTCTCCAGAAGATCCAGGCTGCAGTGCAAGGAATGTGCTAGGTGGTCCTCAGGACCCCGTGGATCCACTGGTGCTCTGTGTGCGCACCCTGGGCTGCGGGGCAGAGCCTGTGGCAAGCCCCGAAGGAGCATCGCTATGCTGTACTTAGGGTATTTGGAGCAAAGCTCGGCGCTCTTTGGCTAACAACTATTCTCCTTTTTCGAAATTGTTTTTTTTTTTTTTTACTGTTTATTTTTGAGAGAGACAGAGACAGAGCACAAGTGGGCGAGGGGCAGAGAGAGAGAGAGAAAGACACAGAATCAGAAGCACCTCCAGCCTCTGAGCTGTCAGCACAGAGCCCGACATGGGGCTCGAACTCACAAGCTCTGAAATCATGACCTGAGCTGAAGTTGGATGCTTAACTGACTGAGCCATCCAGGTGCCCCTTCTTTTTTTATTTTATTTCATTTATTTTTTTTAAGAGGGGGAGAGCATGTGCAAGAGGGGCAGAGAGAGAGGGAAAGAGAATTCTTGGCAGGCTCTGCACTATCAGTGTGAGGAACCTGATATAGGGCTCAAACTCATGAATCCATGAGATCATGACCTGAGCCGAAATCAAAATGTTTATTTATTTACTTATTTTTTGAGAGACAGAGCATGAGCAGGGGAAGGGCAGAGAGAGAAGTAGACACAGAATCTGAAGTAGGCTCCAGGCTCTGAGCTGTCAGCACAGAGCCTGACGCAGGGCTCGAACCCACAAACTGTGAGATTATGGCCTGAGCCGAAGCCCGCCGCTTAACCGACTGAGCCACCCAGGCACCCTCTGAGCCAAAGTCAAGACTTGGATGTTTTACCCACTGAGCCACCCAGGTGCCCCTCTGGAAATTGTTCTGAAATTGCTCCTGGGCCCTGCTGAGACTGACAGCCTGGCCATA
This sequence comes from Mungos mungo, assembly GCA_004023785.1. Taxonomy (NCBI): domain Eukaryota; kingdom Metazoa; phylum Chordata; class Mammalia; order Carnivora; family Herpestidae; genus Mungos; species Mungos mungo. The sequence continues at coordinate 38,789 of PISW01006871.1, forward strand.
GAGTCCCAGGTGATCATGTAACCTACACGGCTTATCATGAACTGAGTTATCTGTCCCTATTGGCCGTTAAGTCCCCAAAAGTGCTCTCTTCCTCAAGAGGACATGGAATATATAAGAACAGGTCTGAGAATTTTTTTTTGGAGAAGTCACAACCATGAAACTCCCCATTTGTTTACTCACGTTTTATTATCGTCCCTCCTTCAATTCACAACCATCGCCTCCTGGAAAACTCCCATGACCATGTGACTCAGGAGGTCATCTGAGCCTGTTTTACAGATGGTATCAGCTGGGAGTAGATTGCTAAGGTGTTACAGTTGCACTTGGAGATGGTCTTGAAAGGACAATGGCAAAAGGCAGTCGCCCAGTGGGTAGAGCTTTGAGTTGTTTTCTTGTGGTTCTCTCTGCCTAGAGACTCTACACCAATTCATGGGCTAGGTGGTCAGGGACTTCGATTGGTGACAAGGTTTGGGAAAGAGAACATAGATGAACCTCTCAGAGTAGACGGAGAAAGTAAGAGTGTTTGTGTCCTGCATGAATGCTCATCAAAATGCTCCCACTGCTAAAGAAGCCTTAAGTTAGTGGACAGGGGGCCCCACCTTGTGGATGTAGGTCAAGCTCCTTTTCTAGTTGAGCTAGTGCCTGTTTATTAGAGTCACGTAAGCAGGAGCTTCTCCTGGGTGAGGCTGACCTGGCTCTTGCTACTGCTCGGTTGCCCATTGTTGAAGGAACCATTATAATGGATTCTTTCTATCATGGTGGGTACAGTGAGTCAACCTTTTTGGGAAGAGGTTTATACTGAATTTGGATTTGCTTTTCCCACCAGCAATGCTTTGACCATCACCATCCCAGACGGGTTTACTACAGATCTTATTGGGCATCACAGTATCTTACACATACATCATGGCACCTGTCTTAGTCACTTTGGGCGGTTATAACAAATTACCATAGCCTGGGGTCTTTTTTCTTTTTTTAACATTTATTTATTTTCGAGAGAGAGAGACAGACAGACAGAGTGCAAGCAGGGGAGCAGCAGAGAGAGGGAGAGAGAAAGGGAGACACAGAATCCGAAGCAGGCTCCAGGCTCTGAGCTGTCAGCACAGAGCCCGATGCGGGGCTTGAACTCACTGACGGCGAGATCATGACCTGAGCTGAAGTTGGACGCTTAACCAACTGAGCCACCAGGTGCCCCGGCCCCATCTAATACCATCCCTTGGAGAGGTAAGGTTTCAACAGATGAATTCTGTGGGTATGCAAACATTGGGTCCTTAACAGCATCTGACCAAGGAACTAACTCAACAGTGAAAGGAGGAAAGAAACTGGCTGTCCTTAGACTCCAGCCCTGTTGTGGACCCAAACAACTGGAAGCAGCTGGCTTTGCAGTGCATGGTCCATGGAATACAGCTACCCAGCCAGTGGGGAGACAACAGCTGGAGAGCTGGGATTCCATTTATACTTGGACCCAGCAGTTCTGGGGGTGCTCGTATCTTTCTCATGTGTTCCTTTTCTGGTTAAATGAGCCAGAGTCAGTTTCCATTGCTTGCAACTCAAAACTCCAAGTAATACAAAAATACCTGTCTCGGGTATCTGGCTGGCTCAGTTGATAGAGCTTGACTCTTGATCTCAAGCCTGTGAGTTCAAGCCCCACATGGGGCATAGAGCTTACATAAAAACAAACAAGTAAACAACCTCAGGTTGTTTGTGCCATCTGTTGTGATTTTTTTTTTTTTTTTTTTTTTAAAAGGTCTTCCTCGGGGGGGGGGGGCACCTGGGTGGCTCAGTTGGTTGAGTGTCTGACGTTGCTCAGGTCATGATCTCACACTCTGTGAGTTCAAGCCCCTCGTCAGGCTCTGTGCTGATGGCTCAGAGCCTGGAGCCTGCTTCGGATTCTGTGCCTCCCTCTCTTTCTGTCCCTTCCCTCCTCACTCTCTATCTCTCAAAAATAAATAAACATTCTTTTTTTAAAAAAAGGTCTTCCTTCACTACTAGCTTGCAAACCCCAAAGGCTGTCACCCATTCTACTATCTTTGTAATCCCTATAGTATACAAAACGCTGTGCTTAAAAAAAAAACCAAAACAATCTTTTTAATGTTTATTTATTTTTGAGAAGGGGAATGTGAGAGGGGCAAAGAGAGAGGGAGACAGAGGCTCCCAAGAAGGCTCTGCACTGACAGCAGAGAGCCCAAGCTGGGGCTTGAATTCACGAGCTGTGAGATCATGACCTGAGCCAATTTGGACGCTTAACTGACTGAGCGCCCCAGGCACCCCTAAAAAAGTTTTTTAAAAAATTTTATTATTTTTTAAAAACATTTTGTTTTTAAGTAATCTCTACACCCAAGTGGGACTTAAACCTACAGCCCGAAATCAGGAGTTCCAGGTTCAACCAACGGAGCCAGCCAGGTGTCCCAGAATGCTGTCCTTTACACAGTGAAGGATGCAGGTTGCAAACTTGTAGACTCTGGGCTATATCAGAACTGCACTGATTTTGACCAGTCTGAAGTAGTTTTTTAATTTTTTTAAATGTTTATTTATTTTTGAGAGACAGAGAGACAGACTGTGAGTGGGGTAGGGGCAGAGAGAGAGGGAGACACAGAATCCAAAGCAGGCTCCAGGCTCCTAGCTGTCAGTACAGAGTCCAATGCAGGGCTTGACCTCACGAACTGTGAGATCATGACCTGATCCGAAGTCAATCAACTGACTGAGCCATCCAGGTGCCCTGTATTTTTTTTTTTAAATAAATTTGGTTCCCATATAAAAACCAATAGATATTATATAAAATGTACACTTCTTTCCACCTTCCCTTGAAGAATTTGAAGATCTATTTTATACCCATATTTCGATAGCTTCCCTCCCTAAACAAAGCATAGGCCCCTCCATTTGCCAAAGTCTTCACTTTGTCCACTTTAATTTTATTACTTACATGGTCCTTGAAGGCATATAAATTTGCCACCCTTGGTGAACTCAGATTATACTGAGTTTACTTGGCAGTTAATGCTTGTATTTTCGTTTTCATTTCACTTGTGTTCTATTATCCTAATTAGGTTGTACTAAAGCCACTTGATGGACAGAATCCTCCTTTTTTTAAAAATTTATTTTTGAGAAAGAGAGAGAAAGAGAGACAGCATGAGCAGGGAAAGGTCAGAGATAGAGGAAGACACAGAATCTGAAGACAGGCTCCAGGCTCTGAGCTGTCAGCACAGAGCTGGACGTGGGGCTCAAACCCACAAACCATGAGATCATGACCTGAACCGAAGATGGATGCCTAACTGACTGAGCCACCAGGGCGCCCCCTAACTATATTTCTTTAAATCACTTTTTGTGGGCGCCCGGGTGGCTCAGTCATTTAAGCATCCTTCTTCGGCTCAGGTCATGATCTCATGGTTCAAGAGTTCGAGCCTCACTTTAGGCTCTATGCTGATAGCTCAGAGCCTGGAGCCTGCATCAGATTCTGTCTCCTTTTCTTTCTGCCCCTCCCTGTCTCTCTGCCCCTCACCAGCTCCTGCTTTGTATCTCTCCCAAAGTAAATAAAAACATAAAAAAAAATTTTAAATCACTTTTTGGCTGTCACAGATTTGATCATCTTTTTTTCTTTAAGTAGGCATCAGGACCAGGGCAGATCCCAATTTAGGGCTTGAACTCAGGATCGTAAGATTAAGACTTTAGCTGAGATCAAGAGTCCCGCCCTTAACCGACTGAGCCACCCATTTGCCCCTTGATAGATATTAATATATTTACAAAACTTTTCTCTAATCCCAAGCTGACCTTGATCCCTAAGAGTCAGTTGAACACTTGACTTGGTCTGGAAGTGTCTGACATTTCATCATCATGATTCCTTCCCTGGGCTAACCTACGATCTGGTGACTTGTCAGGTAAAGAAATTAAAATAATTTCCTGATAACACAAACATACAACATTTCAAACTGGGTTTTAGGCGGGAAGTCATCCTTTCTACTGCTAGTAAGAAATTGGAGAAGTTTTTGCTGAGGTGGTCGAGTTTCTACTGGGAACGGTGGAGGGAGACTGGAATGTAGCTGCGTTCTGGAATTTACCGGAGGCTCTTCGGGTGGGGATTTTATCCATTGAGTCTGAGTGACTTTCCCTTAGGGTCTGGCAGCCCAGGGCGTGGTTCCTGGCACAGCCCCTGGGCAGTTGTCATTGGAATCAATTTTAGGACTCTCTAGAACCAAGCCTTCAGACTTCCACATTTCTGGGGAGTCGTCTCCTGGGCCCCAGTTAATTTCCTTCTCACGCTGGTGCAGGCGGCCCACTCCGGACATCCTTTGGCTCTTTCAGCATCAGTTTCCCCCAAGGGGGCGGGGGACGAGTATGAAGCCGCTCCTGCCCTCCTCTGCGAGCCGGGGAAGAGGAGTCGTGGGAGGGAGGATCTGCTGAGTCCAGGCTCCGCGGGGGGTCCGCCGAAGCAGTGGTCTCCCCAGGCCACCGCCCCGGGGCACCTCGCGAGCACTGCGCCCCTCTCCCCCGCGCCTCGCGAGTCCGCGGTCCAGCAGCGCCGCGCGGAGGCGCCCCTGCCTCCCAGCCCCCGACCCGGCGCTCCCGCGCTCCCCCTAGCGGCCGCCGCGCGGCCTCGCTCCGTCCCAGGCTCGTCGGCGGCGCAGCTCACGTGACCGCGCTCCGGGCCTGCGGCCGCTGTCGGTTCCCCCAGTCACCGAGCGAGAGGGAAGAAACAAGATGGCGGCTGAAGGCGATCCGGAGTGGGGCCCCAGCAATTCGGATTGAGCCTTCTCCCTCCACCCGCTTCCGCCGGCCGGGCCCCTCCCGCCCGGCCCCGCGGGCCTCCCCACCCGGCCCCGGCGCCCCCCACCGCCGCCCCTCCGCCCGCCCCTCCCCCCTCCGCTTTCCCTTCTCCCCCCCGCCTCGGCTCCGACATGAGGGGCCGGCGGGGCAGGCCGCCCAAGCAGCCCGCGGCTCCCGCTGCGGAGCGCTGCGCCCCGGCCCCGCCGCCGCCGCCGCCGCCTCCGCCCACGTCCGGACCCATCGGGGGGCTCCGCTCGCGGCACCGCGGCAGCAGCCGGGGCAGGTGGGCCGCCGCCCAGGCTGAGGTGGCGCCCAAGACGCGGCTGAGCTCGCCCAGGGGGGGCAGCAGTAGCCGGAGGAAGCCGCCGCCGCCGCCGCCGCCGCCGGCCCCCCCCAGCACCAGCGCCCCGGGCCGGGGGGGGCGAGGAGGCGGGGGCGGCAGGGCGGGGGGCGGGGGCGGCGGCGGCCACCTGGCCCGGACCACCCCGGCCCGGAGGGCCGTCAACAAAGTGGTGTACGATGACCACGAGAGCGAAGAGGAGGAGGAGGAGGAGGAGGACATGGTCTCCGAGGAGGAGGAGGAGGAGGAGGAGGACGGCGACGCCGAGGAGACCCAAGATTCCGAGGACGACGAGGAGGATGAGATGGAGGAGGACGACGATGACTCCGATTATCCGGAGGAGATGGAAGACGACGACGACGACGCCAGTTATTGCACGGAAAGCAGCTTCAGGAGCCATAGCACCTACAGCAGCACCCCAGGTACCCACCCAGCCCAGTTGCTGCAGACTCCTTCCCCACCTCCTCTTCCCTCCCCCCTTGCTCGCTCCCTCTCTGGTCTCCCCCCACCCCCACCTCCCCCCTCCAAACGGAGGGGAAACGCGACGACACGTCAAGTGGCAAAAAACTAGATTTACAAGAGGAAAGAGGCGCATTGTTCAAAATGGAGATTGCATTGTTGCAGTTTGCAGGCCACACACTCGCTCTCTCTTTTCTCTCCCCCCAACCCCCTCTTTTTCCTCTTCAAAATTTGTGCCAGTGCACTGTCTCCACCGGGCAGGATTGAAACTTTGGCACACGCATTTCCATTGCATTCATTTTTCTCCCCTTGTTTTGGTTTGGTTTTTGGAATGAAAGAAGCCTCTTGTTTTGCAGACCTCTTTGCATTTCTAATGTGGTTTCTTTTAGATTTTTATTATATATCCGTTCCTTAAAAGGGAACTGAGGATTTAGACAGATTGTGGCACACAGATACACAAAAACATGCTTCTCTTCACACTCCTGGCAGTGTGGTTTTAAAATCGTGTTAAGGAAATGGATCAGTTAGGTTAGTAGGGGAGCCTTATCTAGTCCTGTGTGTTTGTTTTTATTCTTGAGTGCTCATGGGCTCGTGCAACAGTTGCTAGTAAATGGCTGATTAAAAAGCAACGTAGGAAACCGAACACAACCAAAACCAAATCGGCAGTACGTTCGATTCCAAGTCATTTCGGTAAAATCCAAAATAAAAGTAAGGAAGCAGGAGCAACACGCGGCTTAGCTAATTCGATCCCTTTGCTACGCCTGAGAAATGCAGTTTGGTATCACCTGTTGCCGAAGATGTATAGTTGATCATGCAGCCATAATTGCTGAAGGTGAACTTTTGGACTAACTTCTGAGTTACACAGCAGAAGTACACGGGCATTTATTACAAAATGACCCCCCTCCCCTTTCTGTTTCTGTGTTTCTAAGGATAAGTCGTCTTTGGATCTTCAATGAATTTCTCCAGGGGTGACTTTTGTCTCGTTTTCGCACAAAGTTTCTCCGGGCTGGTGCTGAGATGCATTCGTTTTGTTTTGTTTCATTTTGCTTTTAAACACACAGTTGCTGCTTTGTATTAAATAAGTAGCTGCAAGTTAATTGGGGGAAAAAGATAATTTGTAACAATAACTTACAAGATTCTTCCTTTATATTTTTGTTAGTCTGGATTAACTAAATTAGATTCCAGTTCAAGAGCATTTGCGAAGTAAAGTTTATGAGGAAATAGGATCCTTAAAAAAAGTAATGAATGTGTGTCACTTGTTTTTAAAAGAGACTAGGGTTAAACCAAAATGTTTTCATTTTTTATAAATGCTTAACTCCTTATGGAGGAGTGTATTAAGCCAGACTAGACACTTTTGGGTTGTCTTAACAGCAAGTGCAAAAGGTGATTTTTTTTTCCCCCCTGACGGAATAGCTGCCTGCCTTTGTGGGATTGGGGGGTGGGCGGGGGGGGGGGAGGCTGGGAGGAGATTGAAGGGAATGAGTCAAGTTCAAGTCTCTAAGTCTTGCGTGTAGAAGGAACTGCATGCCACTTTTAATTTTTGCCCACGTAGTATCTTTTATAGTAATAGTTTTTACCTTACGAAATCGCATGTGGTTCTTTCTACCCAGAGTTGAAAGACCCATAGACACTGAATTACACTATCTGAGCAAGTTTTCTCGGGCTAGACAGAGCTGAGGCATTTTGGCGGGGTCGTTCAGCTCACTTTGACCTCTCTTTGAGGGACCAGCAGATAATACTTAGGCTTGAGAACCTGCGTATATGCTGAGTTAAATTACAATTTGTGTTTAGTTTCCTTCTTTTTTTTTTTTTTAAATACTTGTACATTTATGTACTTCCACGGCATTTTGTTTTTATTAATGATACTTGTATCTCACCTTGTAGAATCCCCGTCCTGCCTTTCCGTGAAGTTAAGGACTGTACCTTCATACATTAATCATCTGTCCCTTGCAGCTCTTGCCCCTAGCAGCCACTCATCAGAGATTGGTTAGATAAAGGATTGCTAGTTAAGTGAGGGCTTGTAGTAGATGGAAGTTTTGATGATTCTACCATGGGTGCTATAGCTCCTAAATATTTGGGATTTGGGAAACTAAAAATTAGTCTAAGTGGATTTTGACTGTTTGACCGGCGAGTGTTTTTAGTAGCAGAGTTGGTGTTTTGAGCTGCTATTTCATATGACTTGCCAGCACTTTCCTTCGTTTATTGGCTGTGGTGTTTCACTTGTTGGATGATTTACTTTTTAAAACACACCATTTCTCAAGATTATGGTAAAAAGGGATCCTGCATTTCGTGTTCTGAACTTTGAGAATATGTCCACTTGGCTAGAATGAGTAACAGTGCATGGCAGTGGGTTGGTGAGGCCGAGCACCAGTTTCACTGGTTTTACTGTCTGTACTTGCGGAAAGTAGAGGCTGGGAGGGAGACTGGCAGGTAAATGTGTACGTGTGTGTGCTTGGGGGGGAAAACATTCGGGGACTGAGACCCCAAGAGCACATAAAGAAATATGATTGGGGCGTTTGAATTCTGTACTGTCAAAACTAAAAAAGGATTATTCTTTATTGGTAATTTAGAACAATTTGATTGATTTTTATAGACTAGAAGTTTGGCTTAGGTACTAACATTTTAAATTCCCAGCAAAAGAAATTATTCACTAGTCTGTTCATTTATCGAGTACTATGTAGGTAATGTGATTGTTCATGATGCAGTGACATTGGTTAATGTTACAAGCTTACTTTTCTGAAACCATCAATTAAAAATATTTTTAATGTTTTATTTATTTAATTAATTTTTTTAACATTTATTTATTTTTGAGAGACAGAGAGAGACCCATCATGAGCAGGGGAGGGGCAGAGAGGGAGGGACACACAGAATCGGAAACAGGCTCCATGCTGTGAGCAGTCAGCACTGAGCCCGACGCGGGGCTTGAACCCGTGAACTGTGAGATCATGACCTGAGCCCCAATGTTTTATTTATTTTTGAGAGAGAGAGAGAGAGAGACAGACAGACAGACAGACAGACAGTGTGAGCAGGGGAGGGTCAGAGACGGAGGGAGATACAGAATCCAAAGACAGGTTCCAGGCTCTGAGCTAGCTGTCAGCACAGAGCCCGACGTGGGGGTCGAACCCATGAACCATGAGATCATGACCTGAGCTGAAGTTGGACGCCACCCAGGCGCCCCAGCCATCAATTTTCTTTTTTTATAAGAGTTGGGGAGGGGCGCCTGGGTGGCTCAGTCAGTTGAGCATCTGGCTTCGGCTCAGGTCATGATCTCAGGGTTTGTGGGTGAGCCCCTCGTCAGGCTCTGTGCTGACAGCTAGCTCAGAGCCTGGAGCCTGCTTCGGATTCTGTGTCTTCCTCTCTCTCTGACCCTTCCCTGCTCACACTCTCTCTCTGTCTCTCAAAAAAAAATTAATTAAAAAAAAAAGAGTTGGGGTATTCTTTTTAAAAAAAATATTTATTTAATCTTGAGAGAGAGAGAGACGAAGCATGAGCAGGGGAAGGGCAGAGAGAGGGAGACACAGAATCAGAAGCAGGCTCCAGGCTCTGAGCTGTCAGCACAGAGTCCGATGCAGGGCTTGAACCCATGAACTGTGGGATCATGACCTGAGCCAAAGTCGACCACTTAACCGACTGAGCCACCCAGGCGGCCCCCATCAATTTTTTAAAAGTTTATTTATTTTGAGAGAGTGAGCATCTGAGTAGCGAGGGTCAGAGGTAGGTGAGAGAATCCCAAGCAGGCTCTGCATTTGGCTCCACGAGGGCTCAAACTCATGAACTGTGAGATCGTGACTTGAGGCGAAATCAAGACTGGCTCAATGAGCCACCCAGGTGCCCTACCATCGATTTTTTTTTTAAGTTTATTTTTTTCAGTAATCTCTACCCCCAATGGGGGCTCAAACTCATAATCCTGAGATCAAGAGTGGCATGCTCCACCAACTGAACCAGCCAGGCACGTCTAAAATCATAGATGAAGAAGGTTTTTCATTGGAGACTAAATGTTTACCTTTTATGGAGAAAAAATTTTAATGGGTACATAAAGTATTCACATGATAGAGAGGACAGTTTGTTAATACAAAATTGAAATCACCTAGTTTTTCCAGCTAGAGGCATTTGACTGAAAAGTCCCCTATTTATTTTTATTGTTTAATTTAGAGTTATTTCAGCCTATAGGTTTTATGATTTTGTCACTACATTGAGAAAGATTGTACAGAAACATTTTTTAATTTTTTATTTATTTTTTAAATGTTTATTTTTGAGAGAGGGAGAGAGAGAAAGCACGAGCAGGGGAGGGGTGGGATGGGGGTGGGGACTGAGCATCTGAAGCAGGCTCTGTGCTGACAGCGGAGAGCCCGCCGCAGGGCTGGAACTCATGAAGCCTGAGACTATGACCTGAGATGAAGTCAGATGCTTAACCAACTGAGCCACCCAGATGCCCCTATTTATTTTTTTAAAAATGTTTTTATTTATTTTTGAGAGAGCGCAAGAGCAAGGGAGGAGCAGGGAGAGACAAGGACAGAGGCTCCAAAATGCACTCAGTGCTGACAGCAGCGAGCCTGAGGTGGGCTCGAACTCCTGAACCTTGAGGTCATGACCCAAGCTGAAGTTGGCTGCTCAACCTACTGAGCCACCCAGGCGCCCCGAAAATGTGTTTTAAATAGGCATTTGGTGGAGTTCTGACAGCACCTTAAAATCAAGCATTTGCTAAATTAAAAAAATTAAATCATACTTGAAACTGAATAGTTTTTCTCATGTAAATTGTGTGGGACTTCTGAGGTATTATACTTAATTGGAATTACGAAATTTGGAACCTCTGATGATTTCGGAAAGCCAAAAACCCAGTGTTCTCCTGGGAGAGCAGGTGATCTGTGTCCTCTAAGGATTAAGACCCAGGAGAACAGTGGTATATGCCATGAATGAACCGTAGATTTATCTGAAGCAGAATTTGTTGCTGGTTTGGCAGTATTTATTCCAACCAGTGTCACCAGGTATCTTTTCAGTGTTTGTGTGATTCCTGATTGCTTCAAGTCCACTACAAAATGCAGGAGAGATTTAGAGACGGATGAGATCATACCCACTTTGGGGGAGTTGCTGTGGGTATATGCTTCCTGGACGGGCATGTGCAAGGTGATGGTGGATAGACCGAGGGACAGAGCAGCGTGAACTAAGGCACTGATTTTTTTTTTAAAGATCTTTTTAAGTAATCTCGTACCCATCTTGGGGCTTGAACCCACAACACTGAGATCAAGAGTCACATGCTCCACCAACTGAGCCAGCCAGGCACTGATTTAAAGCGTGGGCAGTCTTAAATAACCTGGTTTAGCAAGAGCATGAGCATGTAGATAAGGAATAAACTGAAGGTGCCTGGTTGGCTCAGTCACTTAAGTGTCCCAACTCTTGATTTCAGCTCAGATCACGATCTCAACAGTTTGTAGGTTTGAGCCCCGCTTCAGGCTCTGTGCTGACAGTGTGAAGCGTGTTTGGGATTCTCTTTCTCTTTCTCTCTCTTTAAATCTCTCTTTCTGCTCCTTCTCTGCTCTTGCATTCTCTCTCAAAATAAATAAGCATTAAAAGAAAATTTTAAAAAAGGAACTGTAAAGATCTGTTGTTGGGCACTCTCTAGAGAACCAGGCTATAGTGTTTGTATTTTCCGGCTCTCATCTGTAAGGTAAATATCAGGCTGGATCGGTGGCCCTCTGTCATTTTTCATCCCTGGAGCACCCGGGGCTGTGCCGCGCTCCCGTCAGCAGCACGCTAGGGCGTGAAGCAAAACCAGATCAGATCACGGAGATTCTGTTAAGCCACCATCGCAGCCAGCTCATTCCCCCCAAAAGTGAGACGATTACTGGAGGAGTGGTTTCTGAAGCCGCCCCCCACCCCATCTATTTCAACTCTTTCATTTGTGGGTATTGGTGATCGATCAGAAGAAACCAGTGGGATTTGGTTTCAGTGGGATGCTAGCCAGTTGAGCATAGCTTCGGTCCTGCAGGGTGGATTGGAGGGTGAGGTGGCCAGTGGGGGTCTGGAGGGGTTTGGAAGCACAGCGTGGGCAATCAGTTCAGGAGGTCCCTTAGAGTTCTCCAGGCCTCGACGAGGTCAGAAGTGTGGCCAGAGCGAGGAATGCCTCACATATGCTTCTGGAGGATGGTCGTATTTTAAGTGGCAATCGGAATTCAGGATCATAAGGGAAATGAGTGGGATCTGTTTTCAGGTATGTGTATCTGACGAGGTTAAACATGTGAAGTGAAAGAAAGAAAATGAGGGCCCCAAAGAGTTATGGAAAAGTTGGGCAACATGATCCGTGAGTGGTAAAGAGGTGCGTCTGGGGTATGAGTTCACGGCGGCCTTCTTGCCTGGTGTGTATTTGGAAGCGGAGCTATGTACTGAAATGTGTATGGGCAGCAGGACTGGGGTTGTTGAGGCCAGGAGCTCTGATCTGTTCTGTTAGACTCTCTTCCTCAGTGCCCCGCGTGCTCCCTGTGATGCAGATCCTTGGAGGGGGTGTGCAGGGGCTGTAAGGTGGTGACTGGGGTGGGGGACTGATCATCTGTGTGTCACAGACAGGAGCAAATCCTAGCAGATACCCTCGTTGCACTGAAGTCATTCCTCCCTTCTTGCCTCTTAGCCAAGCCCGGGTCCCGCTTCCTGCTTCCCAGGAGGCATCTCCCAGAAGTCTTCCCAGAGTACCGTTGCTCACCTTGGTCTTTTTTTTCTCCTTGAATGCCTGCGTATAGCCTGTATTATAGGGTCGACTTCATAGTTGAGAGCTAGTTTGGCACTGACCCTCGTTCTGATTTGTTCATGCTTTCAGTTCTTTAAAATGGTTAAGCCTCAGGAGGCAGAACATTCTTTAAAAGAACGCAAAACTTATACTAGCAAAATGCACTTTAAGATTTTATCTTTTTAAGTAATCTCGGCACCCAGTGAGGGACTTGAACTCATAACCCCAAGATCAAGAGTCACTTGCCCCACCTACTGAGCGAGCCAGGTGTCCCTGCAAAGTGCACTTTAAAAGATGGAAAGTAAAATCATACAGAAAGAATGAAAATGCATATAGCTAAATATAATTATGTTTTAGTTGTTTTGTTTATTGGTATATGTAAAATTACTTTATATTTTTCTAGCTATTAAGTTCTCTCACTCAAATATTATGTTTTGACTAAATGATTTTTTAAAATAGTAACAGCTCATAGTAAATTAGCTAATATTGATTGGACATCTAAATTAGTGGATAACTCAAACAGTATTTATTATTTTTTAATTTTTTAATGTTTTATTTATTTTTAGAGAGAGGGCAAGCATGCGCAAACACATATGAGTGGGAGAGGGCAGAGAGAGAATTTTAAGCAGGCTCTGTGCTATAAGTGCGGAGTCCCACTTGAGGCTGGATCTCACTATGAAGTCATGACCTGAGCCAAGATCAAGAGTCGGAGGTTTAGCCAACTGAACCACCCAGGTGCCCCAGTAATTCCATTTTCTTAAGTCTTAAAAAGTTTTTTTTTGAATGTTTATTTACTTTTGAGACAGAGGCATGAGTGGGGAAAGGGCAGAGAGAGAGGGAGAGAGGGAGGGAGAGGAAGAGAAAGAGAAAGAGGGAGACGCAGAATCAGAAGCAGGCTCCAGGCTCTGAGCTGTCAGCACAGAGCCCTATGTGGGGCTGGAACGTATGAACCTTGAGATCATGACCTGAGCCGAAGTCGGATGTTTAACCACTGCCCCAACAGTCTTTCTTTTTTTTTTTTTTTTAAGTTTATTCATTTTTGAGAGAGGGAGAGAATGAGGGAGGGGCAGAGAGAGAGGGAGAGAGAGAGAATCCCAAGCAGGTTCCATGCTGTCAGCACAGAGCCCACTGTGGGGCTTGAACTCACAAACCATGAAATCGTGACCTGAGCTGAAATCAAGAGTCGGATGCTTAACTGACTAAGCCACCCAGGCGACCCCCAATAATTCCATTTTTTAAAATAACAGCTTTATTGAGATATACACCATAAAACTCACCCTTTTTTTTAAAGCGTCTAATTCAGTGGTTTTTAATATATTCACAGAGTTGTGCAACCATCAACACTCCTTAATTTCAGACCAGTGTTTCATCCCCTCCCCCAAAAGAAACCCATACCCACAGTAGTCACTGCCTGCTCTCTCTCCCCCCCATTGCCATTCCCTGACAGCAACTATTTTCATTCTGTGTTGGTTTGTCTTTTTTGGACGTTTCATATACGTGGAATCATACAATATGTGGCTTCTTTCACGAGCATGATGTTTTCAAGGGTCCCGCGTGTTGCAGCGTGTCGCAGTGCTATATTTAAATAATACTCCATTATATGGACATACCACATTCTGTTTATCCGTTCATCTTTTGATGGACATTTGAACTGTTTCCACTTTTTGGCTATAATGAATAATGCTGCCATCAACCTTTGTGTATAGGTTTTTGTCTCTACAGTGTTTTCATTTCTCATGGGTATAGCCTAGGAGTGGAATTGTTGGATCATTATAAATACAGTCTTGATAAAATCATTTTGATCAGACATTTTACAGTAGTTCTAAAACACTTAGGATGAATGAGAGGTGGGTTCTAAGCCTTTTGTACTTTCTGTGATTTTTGGATTGCCTTAGGTCAGTTTGGAGAATTGATTCCGGAAGGATTTGTCAGAGAAGGACTAGCGTAAGTGGAGTCATAACATTGATTTCCACGCTGTGAGTGCAGGGGCTGGTGGGAGGCACCTGCGTGTGTAAGCCCACCACAAAATTTTAGGCCATTATGACGTACGAGAATCTGAGGAGTCTAATACATTTTGTGTGTGTGCCAAGGATCTAGGGAGGCAGCCGGTAGCATAGAGATGTAAAGTGGAGAATCTGGACCAGACTTCATGAATTTGAATCTGGACTTCGTGGCAAATGGGCCGTTTGCTTACCACCCAGTATCTCACTTTCGTCCTTTGTAAAATGGTGATATCCCAGTACTTAATTCAGGGTGTTGTGAGGACTAAATGCTTAGTACACGTGAAATGCCTAGGACAGTGGCACATGGTAAAGATTCAACAGATATTAGCTGTTATTATCTGTTGACTTGTTCCTGAGCTGAAGATGGAGATTCTGTGAAGATATAAGGACCTTAATTCCTAGCGAGGTAGCATTTTATTCTATCAGAAGATGTCATCTGACTCGCCAGGTATAAAAATATTTTGAGGACCACATTTAAGTAAAAATATGCGTTAAAACAGAGCTTTATCACCCAGTCCCTTTAAAAGACATATTAAATGTTTAACTTCTCCACTTGAAAAATTTGGTTTACATAACATCTTCTTTATTCCCGAACTGTTGTAAATAATATGTTTACTTCAGTTATTTACAGTGGCCAACTGAAGTGCAGAAAGCACTCTTGATACTTGTAGTTCTTTGGTGGTTCCTGCTGCTTTTCTCTGCCTGTCCCTTCGGCACCAGTGCTCCAGGTTTTCAGACCAGCCCACACACGGCCCTTTCACTGTCTCCCTTGTCCCCTGGGAGCTCAGCTGTTTTCAAGTTGTTTTTAAGAATTGTGATGAAAAATTATAAAAATAGTGCAGATTTACTCTTTTGGGAAAATACACATAATACAAAGATGAAAATGAAAATCTGTAATCTTACCAACCAAAGATAACCACTGGGAATGTTTTTATACCATTTCCTGTAACATGTTTTTACCTATGTATTTTTTAAAAAGGTACAACTAGGATTATATTAAACAACTGTCTTTATTTGGTGTATAGCAAGATTTTTGCCTATCGTGGTCTTCATCAAGGTAGTATATGAACATAGGTAACATAAATTAAAATTATATTAAAGGCTCATGGTGAACAAAAGGACTTCCCACGCGAGACCTCTCCAAAGGCAGTGGCTTTCACTTCTTGTAGTTCTTCTCCCCCACCCCCTCGGTATTTACTACAGTATTTTAAAATAACATGTTTATCCACCAACTGATGAGTGGATAAAGAAGATATATACACACACACACATACACACACACACACACTGGAGTACTACATGGCATTGAGAAAGAATGAAATCTGGCCATTTGTAGTGAAGTGGGTGGACCTCGAGGGAGTCATGCTAAGTGAAATAAGTCAGGCAAAGAAGGAAAGATACCATATGTTTGCACTCATAGGTCTAACAGGAGAAACCTAATGGGACCATGGGAAGGGGAAAGAGGGGGGAAGAGTGAGGGAGAGAGAGGGAGGCAAATCATGAGAGACTCTTGAATACTGAAAACAAACTAAGGGCTGAAGAGGGAGGGGGGAAGGGGAAGGGGGATGATGGTCACGGAGGAGGGCACTTGTGGGGAGGAGCACTGGGTGTTATATGGAAACCAACTTGGTAATAAACTATTTAAAAAAATAAAAAAAATGCTTATATTTGGTTTATCAGTTTTTGACATTTCTCTTTTGACTTTGTTAATGATAGATGAAGATTTAGCCTAACTAATAATTACCCTTACTTTTTCCATATCTTCTCATTGTAGTCCTAGCATGATTTTTGGATAAATGTTGAAGAATTGATTATACTATCATAACTATGTAAATATTGACAGTTGAGCCAAATAATGTGCTATCATAATTATCATCACTAACTGTTGTCCTGGGGTCACCTTATTTTTTTCACTTGGTTAGTGTTCTGTGTATCTGGCCCAGTGCACTGTCAAGTTTGTAAAATATCTCTTATTTTCTAAACTCTCAAATGTAACAATTCCAGGGTAACTGGCTGGCTCAGTTGGTAGAGCATACGATACTTGATCTCAGGGTTGTGAGTTCGAGTCCCACATTGGGTGTAAAAATTACTTAAAAATTAAATCTTTGAAAAAAAGGTAACAGTTTTCATGTTTTTTCCTTGTGGATTTTCCTTCTGCACCCCTCACCATTTCTGCTTTCAGCTGAACTGATTGTTCTTATAGATTTTTTGAATATCACATTGGAACTTCTGTTTGCCACTTCCTCATGTACATTCTGGGTTTTGAGTCCTACGTTTTTCCTGATCTACTTCTCCAGCGCAACCTCTAGTTGCTTCCTAAGAATGAATGCATGAGAAATAAACTTAAAAAAAATTAATTTATGTTTGAAAATGCCCTTTGCAGGGCACCTGGATGGCTCAGTGAGTTAAGCATCCGACTTTGGCTCATGTTACGATCTCACGGCCCCTGAGTTTGAGACCCACCTTGGGCTCTGTGCTGACAGCTCAGAGCCTGGAGTCTGTTTCTGATCCTGTGTCTCCCTCTCTTTCTCTGCCCCTCCCCCACTCACGCGCTGCCTCTCTCCCCTTCAAAAATGAATAAGCATGAAAACAATAAAAAAAAGAAAATGCTCTTTGCGACTCTAATACTTTATAAGTAGCTTGGCTGGGTATAGGATCCTAAATTTAAAAGTCAGTTTCACTTGAAAGATTTGGTTTATTGTATTCCAGCATCTAGTGTTGCTGTTGAGAAGTCTAGGGCCGTTCTGATTACTTTCTTCATGCATGACTTGTTTTTTTTCCTTTGTAAAGTTTTTAGGCTCTTTATGGTCTACCATTTTATGAGGTTTTTCGCTAATACCGAATCTCTTGATGCAGGTCTTTTTTTTTCATTATTTGTGCTGGGTGCTTGGTGGCCCCCTCTTTTTTAATTAAAAATTTAAAAAAATTTTAAGGAAACTGGACACCATATGTGGGACTCAGACTCAGGACGCTGAGATCAAGAGTCCTATACTCTACACCTTCCACCCAGTGAGCCATCCTGGCACTTTCGGGGGGGGGGGCCCTTTTAATATGGAGATACATTCATGTTGTTTAATTTTGGGAAAGTCTTTTTCTGTTATTTGCTCATTTCCCTCCAAATTGGCTTTGTTCTTTTCTTGAACTCCTAGTTAGATGTTGGATCTTATAGACTAACCTTACTAGGTTTTTTTGTCATTTTATTTTTATTTAATATTATTATTTTTTAATGTTTATTTTTTATTTTATTTTATTTTTAATGTTTATTTTTGAGAGAGAAAGCATGAGCAGGGGAGGGGCACAGAGATGGGGAGACACAGAATCTGAAGCAGGCTCCAGGCTGTCAGCCTAAATCATGGCATGAGCCAAAGTCGGCAGCTTAACTGATTGAGCCACCCAGGCACCCCTTGTCTTTTAAGATTCTTTTTGTCTTTTTGTCCTTTTGGTCTGCTTTCTGGGAGATTACTTTCTTTTTCTTTTACAAACCTTCTGTTAAGTTTTTATTTCATCTATCAGATATTTAATTTCTAATCTTTAAAAAAACTTTTTTATGGGGCGCCTGGGTGGCTCGGTTGGTTACACGTCCAACTTCGGCTCAGGTCATGATCTCATGGTTCGTGGGTTCGAGCCCCATGTCGGGCTCTGTGCCGACAGCCTGGAGCCTGCTTCAGATTCTGTGTCTCCCTCTCTCTCTCTGCCCTGCCTCTATAAATCTACTCTATCCCTCTGTCTCTCAAAAGTAAATAAATAAACATTAAAAAATTTAAAACAATTTTATTGTAAGTAAGCTCCATGCCCAACATGGGCCTTGAACTCATGACCCTGAGATCAAGAGTTGCACACTTCTACGTACTGAACCAGCCAGGCACCCAGATACTTAATTTCTAAAAGTTGCTTTTTTTGTTTCCTTTTCATAGAAGCATCCTGTTTAATGATACAGTATTTTCTTATATTTCTTATTAGTAGTAATTAAAAATTATTGAAGTACACCTTTCGTATATAGTAAAATTCACCCTTTTTAGCATACAATTTTGACTTTACGTCTTGGCAAACACAGCCATGTAACCCCCACCACCATGAATACTGAACAGTTCCATTATCTCTCCCCAATCCCCCTATGCTCTGTTAGTCAACCCTTTCCCCTTCCTGTCACTCCAGGTCTCCGTGGATCTATTTTCTGTTTCTGTAGTTTTGCCTTTTTCTGCATACCGTATGCAAGGAATTATATGCTATTTAGCCTTCTGGGTCTAGCTTCTCTCACCCAGCGTCATGAATTCGAGATTCATCCAGGATACTGCTTTGATCAGTAGTTCATTCCTTTTTATTGCGGTGTAGGTAGCCCATTATGTGGATGTAGCACAGTTGGTTTATCCATATGCCGGTTCTAGAACATTTGAAGAGTTGTTTCCAGGTTTTGGAGGTTATAAATAAGGTTACTGTAAATGTTAAGTATAGGTTTTTGTGTGAACACAAGTTTTTATTTCTGTTGGGCAAATATCTAGGAATAGAATTGCTGGGTTTTATGCTAAGTGTATTTTTTTTTTTATTATTTATTCTTGAGAGACAGAGAGAGACAGTGCGAGCAGGGGAGGGTCAGAGAGAGAGGGAGACACAGAATCTGAAGCAGGCTCCAGGCTCTGAGCTGTCAGCACAGAGCCTGATGTGGGGCTCCAACTCACGAACTGTGAGATCATGACCTGAGCTGAAGTCAGACGCTTAACCGACTGAGCCAGCCAGGTGCCCCGCTAAGTGTATTTTAATCTTATAAGAAACTGCTGAAGTGTTTTCCAAAGTGGATTTACCACTTTGCATTCTCACCTACAGTGGGTGAGGACTCCAGCGATTGTAATAGGTATTAGGTGGTATGTTTCATTATAACTTTAATTTGCATTTACCTAGTAATTAATGATGCTTAATATCTTACACTTATTTGCTTGTCTGTGAAGCAAATCTTTGGTGAAGTGTCTGTTGAAATATTCTGCCCAGCTTTTAATTGGATATGTTTGGGGTTTTTTAAATTATTGATTTTGGAAAGTTTAGCTAATGATAATTATTAACATTATATAACTTCCCAAAGCTTTTTCCTCTGTTCCTGTGTTAGATCATCCTCTTCTTGGAAGTAATACTCTTTCTTATCTCTCTGATGACACTTATTATAGTTTTTATTAAAAAAATTTTTTTTTATGTGTTTTACTTACTTTTTGAGAGACAGAGAGAGACAGTGTGAACAGGGGAGGGTCAGAGAGAGAGGGAGACACAGAATCTGAAGACAGGCTCCAGGCTCTGAGCTGTCAGCACAGAGCCCGACCTGGGGCTCGAACCCACGAACTGTGAGATCATGACCTGAGCTGAAGCCAGATGCTTAACCGACTGAGCAACCCAGGCGCCCCTATAGTTTTTTTTTTTTTTTTAACTTTCTTTGTTTCTTTCATAACCTCAGATTCCATTCGTATTTTTGTTTTGTTTTTGTTTTAAATGTTTATTTTTGAGAGAGAGAGAGAGAGAGCGAGCGAGCGAGCAGGAGCGCCCACAAGTGGGGGAGGGGCAGAGAGAGGGAGACAGAGGATCTGAAGCAGGTTCTGTACTGACAGCAGAGAGCCCGATTCGGGGCTCCAACCCATGAACAGCAAGATCATGACCTGAGCTAACGTCAGATGCTTAACCAACTGAGCCACCCAGGTATCCTGTTTTTGTCATTCTTGTTTTATTTTTGTTTGTTTTGTTTTTTAAGTAGGCTCCATATCCAGTGTGGGGTTTGAACTCACAACCCTGAGATCGAGTCACATGCTCTACTGACTGAGCCAGCCAGGTGCTCCAGATTCCATTCTTCTCTTTTAGTTTTCTCTCCTTAATAGTGGCGGATCTTTTGGATACTGTGATCCTTAGGTGTTCATGGAGTGGGACACTGCATAGCACCCTCTCTGGTAGGGAGTAGCCATGGTTTCCCAACTGGTGCGTTTCACTGTAAGGTGATTGGGCACTGAGCCTGTCTTTTCTTTGGTGGAACCCCAGATACCTGTATTTGTTATTTTTGTCTGTTTTTGCTTTTCTCTTTTTTATTTTTCTCCTGTGAGTCTGTTGGTTTCTTAAGGGAAGATTTCTTAAATCTCTTGCCTGCGGCTGGAACTTAGGGGTCTGAGAGAGAGCATATGCTCAGTATCCTGGGAAATTAGGTGGAGGAAGGGCTCTCACGTGTATGCACATGTCACTAAATTTCCCACGTCTACGCCCAGTGTTCCAGGGGTCCTAGTGTTTCCCGATCATTATTAGCTGTCTCGTTCCTCCCCTTCACCTCTGAAAGTTCTTAGAATGGAGACTTCCTCTCTGCGAAGTCAGATTTCTCTACTTGCAGTTCTGTAGTCCACAGATTCACAAATCCTGCTTTACTGCTTATGTCTTCTCTCTTCTCTGTTTTTTTTTTTTTTTACTTTCTCCCTTCACCATTTTAATTGAGATGTAATTGATATGTAACATTATAGTAGTGGTGTACAACATAATGATTTGGTATATATTACTACAATAAGTTAACATCCATAACTTAAGATAGTTAAATTTTTTTTTCTTGGGGTGCCTGAGTGACTCAGTTGGTTAAGCATCTGGCCTCGGTTCAATCCATGATCTCAAAGTTCGTGGGTTCAAGCCTTGTGTTGGGCTCAGAACCTGGAGCCCACTTCGGATTCTAGGACTCCCTCTTTCTGTGGCTCCCCCCCCACTCACACTGTCTCTCTCTCAAAATTAAATATACATAAAAAATTATTTCAGAAAGTTTTTTTTTCTTGTGATGAGAACTTTTAAGGTATACAATATTGGTAACTGTAGTCACAGGCTGTATATTACATCCCCAGAACTTATTTATCTTTTTACTGGAAGTTGGTGCCTTTTGATCATCTTCACCCCTTTCCGCATCCCCCTGTCTATTCTCTGTGTCTTTGAGTTGTTTTTTTTTTTTTTAAGATTCCACATGTAAATGAGATCCTACAGTATTTGTCTTTCTCTGCCTGACTTCCTTCACTTGGCATAGTGCCCCCATATTTTATCCATGTTGTTTTTGCAAATGGCAGGATTTCCTTTTTTAAAAAAAAAATTCCTTTTTATGGCTGAATAATATTCCACAGTGTTTCTGGTGTGTGCGCGTGTGTGCGTATCACGTTTTCTTTATCCATCCACCCGTTGATGAACACGTAGGCTGTTTGCATGTCTTGGTCAGTGTAAATAATGTTCAGTGAACATGGGGACGTAGATACCTCTTTGAGATAGTGATTTCTTTTCCTTTGGGTAGATACCCAGAAGTGGAATTACTGGATCATATGGCAGTTCTGTTTTTAATTTTTTGAGAAACTTCCATGCTATTTTCCATAGTGGCTGTACTGATGTACATTCCCAGCAACCGTGCACAACGTTTCTTTTTTCTCCACACCCTTGCCAACACTTGTTATTTCTTGCCTTTTTGATAGTGGCCATTCTAACAGGTGTGAGGTGATATATTGTTGGTATTTTTTTCTTTGTTCTAGTATGTTTTTGCCTTTTGTATTTCTTCACTGTTCATTTTCCAAGTGTTAAGAGGAAAAGCATATTAACTCATGTTATAATTTTGTCATATATAAATTGAAGTCTCTGTAGGTATTTATTTACAATGTGATTAAAAAATTTAGAAATAATTTAGTACTCAGTGTGTAGGGTACTTGTTAAAAACTTCAAAGAGATGCAGAGATAGATAAGAAATGGCCTTTGCAGGGGCACCTGGATGGCACAGTTGGCTCAGGTCGTGATCCGAGGGTTGTGGGCTCAGATCCCTGCGTTGGGCTTCATGCTGAAGATTCCTTCCCCTCCCCCTTTTCTGCCCCTATTCCCCCACTCAGTCTCTGCTTCTCTCTCAAAAAAAAAAAAGAAAGAAAGAAAGAAAAGAAAAAAGAAAGAAATGGTCCTTGCTTTCAGGGCTTTTATTCTTTTGAAGAAGGAATGATAGCACAGTGCATAAATAACTGTAACATAGGGCAGACCATGATAAGTCCTGTAAGAAAAAGAAATTAGGAAGAGAAGCCCCATTCTATTGGGAGATCAGAACCAGCGTGAAGAATAAGGCTGGATTTCAGATATGCCTTGTAAGTTGGGTAGGATATCTCCAAGTCGTTGAATAGGAAGAGAAAGGAGGATGTGAATTGTAACAGATGGACAGAAAGATGCCTGTTTAGGGTCTACATGCTTGTGGTATGAGTGTTCAGATAAGACTGTAGAGAAAGGGAGATTGTATTTTGGTCCAGTTTGAATAAATGCCGGTCTGAGAAATTTGTACTTAGTTGACAGTCATTGAATGTTTTAAAAGTGAAACATGTCATGAGAAAGCTGATTAAAAAAAAAAGTCAGGTTTTGGTGTATAGGATTCATGTAATTATGTATAACAGTTTTTAAGAAGTTTATTTATTTTGAGAGAGAGAGAGAGAGAGAGCACATGTACACAAACAGGGGAAGAACAGAGAAACGGGGAGAAAGAAGGTCCCAGGCTGGCTCCATGCTGTCAGCAGAGCCTGACTTGAGACTTGAACTCATGAACTGTGAGATCATGACCTGAACTGAAGTCAAGAGTTGGACTCTTGACTGACTGAGCCACTCAGGCGCCCCATATACGATGTTTGTAATAGGAGAAGACTGATCGGATATGACTTTTAATGACTACATAAGATTCTGTCCTCAGGCTTTGTCAAAATAGTTCAGCTGCACTCTGTTTATTTGCTATGGTTGCCTTTAGTGGCTATTCTTTGAGGTAAATCTTGGTTCACATCCCTGACTTTTTTTTAAGGTTTCACTATGTATTATTAATATAAATAGTATGTGAGGTATATAATATATAATATATAATATGCACGTTACATATATGTAACATGATATACCATTATATTGTGAATACAGTAAATATATTTTTACCAGCCATATACAGATATGTATTTCACTGTCATTTTGCCAGCACTGGTTATTTATAAAGCATCTTTGCATTTGATGGGTTAAAATCTCTCTTGTTTGAATCTGCATTTCTTTGCTAATATAATTTAATACTTTCATGGCATCTGATGTCAGAATCTGTAGTCATGATTTCTTTCTTGTGTTTTAACTCATTAATAGACGAATACTTCTTGCACTCCTCCACTTAGACATCCTACAGGCACATCACATTGAACGTGTTCCAAATAGGATTCATCCTTTAGTGACCATGCCTAACGTCCCATTTCCTTGTTCAGCCAATATGGCCCTGCCCGCTGGATTGCCCACGTCAGAGGTGAGGAAGTAACCAGCTCCTCCCTTGGCCTCATCCTCTGTGTGCAGGATTGTCATCAGGTCCTGTTCAGGTTACGTATCTTAACTCTTCTGCCCATTCACGTTAATGGTTCCCTAAATCAGACCCTCTTCATCCCTCACTGGACCTCTTGAAGGAACCAGTTTGCCTGCCTAACCTGCTTTCATTTATGTCCCAACTTCATCTTCTCTTGCTTCATTGATTTGTTCATTTATTAAAAAAAAATAAAATAAAAATAAAAAAGCTGTTAAATGCCTGGTATGCTCCAGGCACTAGCTGGAAGGGAGCCGGGAACGAACCCGTTAGGGCCCCTGCTCTGATGTTGAGGGGGGGGAGGGGCTCAGTGCGTAAGAGAAGGGTTTTCAAAGGGGGCACGTAAGTATGATCTAGTCTGTGGGGATCAGAGAGAGCCTCCCTGAAGGGCTCACAGTTAAGCTCAAAATTAGAGGAAAGAAGATTGTAGGCCCTAGGATCTTCACATGCAGTGGCCTGGAGGGAAAACCAGGAAGGATTTTAATTAAGAAGTAATGTGATCAGATTTGTGCTTTGATTTATTTGATTTTTTAAGGTTTTATTTTTTTATTATTTTTTAAATGTTTGTTTGTTTTTTGAGAGAGAGAGATGGAGGGAGTGAGCAGGGCAGGGGCAGAGAGTGAGAAAGAGGAAGACAGAATCCCAAGCAGGCTCCTCATGAACCGTGAGATCATGACCTGAGCAGAAGTTGGATACTTAACTGACTGAGCCACCCAGGTGCCCAGATATTATTTACTTATTTTTAAAAAATAATCTCTACACTCATTGTGGGGCTCTAGCTCACAACTCCAAGATCAAAAGTTGTGTGCTCTACTGACTGAGCCAGCCATGTGCCCCCACATCTGTGCTTTTGAGAAGTGTCTGGCTATAGAATGGAGAGTGAATTGGAGTGGGACGTGAATGGATGAAGGGAATTGGGCTGTTGAAGTGTACCATTTGACAGATCTTGTACTAGGCTGGTATCAGTAGGAGTGAAGAGAAATAATCCAAAAAAATAATTTAAGACTTAAAATGAGTCATCTTAATGATAAATTGGTTAGGTGGGGTGTGGTGAAGGAAGGGAAAGGGTCAAGGATGAACTGATTTCTAAATCTTCTCTTTATTCACAACTTACTTCTCTTCACCTTGAATTTGATCTTCCGGTAATACGGGCTTCTATGTAGTCCTTCTCACACACCTTATAGTCTTACACTGCTACGGTGATTAACTCCTAGTCACCTTGCCATCACCTTGTCCAGCTGCCTTCCTTCTCTGGTCGCTGTTCTCTTTTCCCCAGGTAGGGCTAAGTTCTATTACCTTCCCTCTACCCCACAGAACCTTGTACACTTAGATGTTGTTTAGTTTCCAGATGTTTGGGGCTTTTCTAAGTATCTTTTTGTTACTGATTTTTAATTTAATTCTATTATGTTCAGAGAATACACTTTGTATGACTTTAATTTTGCAAAACATTTTTAGAGGCACAAAATACTGTCTGTCTAGGTGAAGGTTCCGAGGGTACTTGGAAAGGGGGTGTGTTCTGCCGTTGGGTGGAGTGTTCCATAAATAGCAGGTCAAGTGGTTGCAGTGCTGTTAAGATCTTCTGTATCCTTGCTGGGTTTTCATCTCCTTGTTTTACGGATTACTAGGAGGGGGTGTTGAAATCTACAACTGTTGTTAGGATTTGCTGGATTCTTCTCAGAGTTCTGTTAGTCTTCAGTATTTTGAGGCTCCGTTATTAAGTGCATAAACTTTTAGGAGGGATTATTTTATCTCTAGATTATTTGACCCCTTATCATTATATCTTTGTTTGTTAAGATACACTGAAACAGACTGTTAATTATGGTTGTCTTCTTCATGAGAACC
Organism: Mungos mungo; assembly: GCA_004023785.1. Taxonomy (NCBI): domain Eukaryota; kingdom Metazoa; phylum Chordata; class Mammalia; order Carnivora; family Herpestidae; genus Mungos; species Mungos mungo. The sequence goes on from PISW01006871.1 coordinate 64,222, forward strand.
TGCATTAGGGCAGGGTCTCATTCATCTCCCTCTCCTTAGTGCCCGGTGCAGTCTCCAGCATGAGTAGGAGCAGAGGGAATTAATTGTTCAACTGAGTATGTGAGTCAAAGAAAGTCTCTGGATTCTTTCCACTCTTAGTTCTGTGCAGTCCATTATGGCAACCACTAGATGTGGCTATTTATTTATTAAAAAAAATTTTTTTAAGATTTTTTTATTTTTTTTAATAGTTTATTGTCAAATTGGTTTCCATACAACACCCAGTGCTCTTCCCCATAAGTGCCCTCCACCATCACCACCACCTCTTTTCCCCCTCCCCCTTCCCCTTCAACCCTCAGTTCATTTTCAGTATTCAATAGTCTCTCAAGTTTTGCATCCCTCTCTCTCCCCAACTCTCTTTCCCTCTTCCCCTCCCCCTGGTCCTCCATTCGGTTTCTCCTGCTTTCCTGTTAGACCTGTGAGTGCAAACATATGGTTTCTGTCCTTCTCTGCCTGACTTATTTCGCTTACCATGACACCCTCGAGGTCCATCCAAAGATTTTTTTTTTAAAGTAATCTCTACACCCAACATGTGGCTCAAATTTACAATTCTGAGATCAAGGGTCGCATGATCTACAACTAAGCCAGCCAGGTGCCCCCCACATGTGGCTTTTAAATTTAAATATAACATTCAAACTTCACTTCTCCAGTGGTATTAGCTACATTTCAAGTGCCCAGTAGCCATATGTGGCTAGTGGTTTCCATATTGCACAAACATAGATGTCAAACATTTGGGTCCTTTAATTCTATTGGAGAAAAGTTCTCTTAGACTGACTGCACTATTGTAGTCAGTCTGCTTCTGCTAGACTCTGCTAATTTAACCTCTCACATCTCTTTTTTCCTAGCCTGTTATTTGCTCTGAACCCTGCGTGGCCTGGGGGGCTCCAGCAATTTGGCTGTGGCCCTCCTTTATGGAGACTGTCCGCCCAGCACTATTTGTGTGTGGAATCGGTATTTCCGCAGCAGACGTGGGATCATCTTTGAAATGACTACATTTGTTGTTCCTGGTGGTAGGGGGAAGAGGCCGTCAGTTAATATTTAGTTTTAGAAAATCTGCCATAATTTTGATAAAATTAAGCTAAGAGTCATAGGTGTGGGACAGAAGGGAAAGAAGGATTACAATTTAGAGGTTTCCGTTGGGAAATTTAATTTGATAATTTAGAGTATTTCAGGGTTGTAAAAGTTTAACAGTTGGTGTATGAACCGACTTGTGAGATGTGGTGTGTTCCAGTGTGTCTGTTGTCCTGTATGAAGCATATCCGGAATTTCCGGCCAAATTATTTCATAGTTTTCAAGGAAAACACATCACTTTTTTTTTTTTTTTTTGAGTAGAGTTCTTTTGTTACTTAATTGATATTAAATTGCAACTGTGGAACCTCCTGAGATTTGCTAGGAAAGTGAATGCTTAGACCCTTCTACTCCTGGATGTTTTCTAGAATTCACAGACTTGGGAGACTGCATGGCCAAGTGACGCATACCAAATGGCAATGTTCATTAGGTTCAATTTCTATATTTTCCTGTCATGGCTTCCTGCTAGATTTTGGTATGTTAACATTGCCTCCTGAGATCTGTCTGTTTATAGTATATTCTATTTATGGAACTTAAAAAGTATTTCAGAAATGCACATATTCATCTGTGTGGAATTTCTCTTCTCGTCCTTTTTCCTTCTAACCCCAGCACAGTGATATCCGATATCAAGACTTTTCTGAGGAAATAGTCCCAACATTTAAAATAGCTAGGAAAACGTTAGCCCTCCTGTCACTGTACTTTTTCCCTGTTCTTCTAGACATTGAAATAATTTTGAAGCCTTATTCGGTAAATTATCCCTTTCTCCAACTCATGACCATAATCTGCTTTTAAAGTGCTATGCAGGCACCTGCGTGGCTCAGGTGGTTAAGCGTCCGACTTTGGCTCTGGTCATAATCTCACAGTTTGTGGGTGTGAGTCCTGTGTCAGGCTCTGTGCTGACAACTCAGAGCCTAGAGTCTGTTTCAGATTCTGCGTCTCCCTCGCTCTATGCCCCTCCCCCCTCAAAAAATGAATAAACATTAAAAAAATTAAAAAATAAAGTGCTATGCAAATAATAAAAAAATTTAGAAAACAGTTTTACTGTCATTTCAGATATGTATTTGAACTTTTTGGTCCAAAGTCATCCAGGTGAAATGCCTTTGATTTCTGATTTTCTGTAAACTTAAAAGATTGTCTCCTTCCACATGTATTATCCCTAATTGCCTAAGTAGTTTGAGTGGTAAATCTTCCTGCGTCTCAGAAAAAACCCAACAGTTGAGGTTGTGTATGACAGAGATTACAACCTCAAGTGCCTGCAGGGCTCAGGTATGGAAGATAAAGACTTGAGATGGCCTTTTAAAAATTTATTAATATGTAACTACCTTAACTGTCCATATTTTTTGCCTTCAAAAAATAGCCATATTGAGGGATGCCTGGCTGGCTCAGTTGGTAGAGCACGTGACTCTTGATCTTGGGGTGGGGAGTTCAAGCTCACGTTGGGTATAGAGCTTACTTACTTATAAATAAATAAATAAATAAATGGATTAATTAATTAAAAATGAAGACACATTTAACTCTATTGAAATGCGCTGTCCTAAATGTGCTAGAGATGTATCTGTAGTCACTCAGACACTGAGAGTTTCTTCCTAAGAGTAGGATTGTTGAGTGATGTTTATTTATTTAAAAAATTTTTTTTTCAATTTTTTAATGTTTGTTTATTTTTGAGAGAGAGAGACAAAGAGAGGATGTGAGCGGGGGAGGGGCAGAGAGAGAGGGAGACACAGAATCCGAAGCAGGCTCCAGGCTCTGAGCTGTCGGCACAGAACCCAATGTGGGGCTTGAACTCATGAACCATGAGATCATGACCTGAGCCGAAGTGGAGCACTTAACCAACTGAGCCACTGAGGTGCCCCCCTAAAAAATTTTTTTAAACATTTATTTATTTTTGAGAGAGAAAGAGAGACAGAGAGACAAAGCGTGAACGCGAGAGGGGCAGAGAGGCAGAGAGGGGAGGGACAGAGAGAGGGGGGGACAGAGAATCCAAAGCAGGCTCCAGGTTCTGAACTGTCAGCACTGAGCCTGATGTGGGGCTCAGATTCATGAACCATGATACCGTGACCTGAGCCAAAGTCAGATTCTTAACCAACTGAGCCACCCAGGCACCCCTCTAGGGTAGATTCCTAAGAGTGGGATTATTGGGTGATATTTAATAGGCTGAAGTAGGTTATGCTTCCATCACCTGATTGTTTTTAAATTTTCCTTAATGTACACTTATGGTTTTAAAAAATTATTTTTACTTGAGATATAATTGACATATATTGTATTAACTTTAGGTATACAGCATAATGATTTGATACATGTATATAATGCAAAATGATTACCTCAGTAAGTTTGGCTAACATCTACCACTACACGGTTACACTTTCATTTCTTGTGATGAGAACTTTTATGCTCTGTTCTATTAGCAACTTTCAAGTATATAATACAATATCGTTCACTGTAGTCATGCTATACAATACACATCTCCAGGCTTATGTGGTCTTTATTTATATATTTTTAAAGTTTATTTTGAGACAGAGTACGTGAGCATGAGCACACACACATACATGTGCAAGCAGGGGAGGGGTAGAGAAAGAAGAAAGAGAGAATCCCAAGGAGGCTCCATGCTGTCGGCACAGAGCCCTACTTGGGGTTCAAACTCCGTAACTACGAGATCATGACCTGAGCTGAAATCAAGAGTCAGATGCTCAACCAAATGAGCCACCCAGCCCCCCCATATGGTTTTTAAGTTAAATTTTTTCTAGAATCTAGCCAACTATACTGAGACCATTAGTAGGTGGTCTTGGATATGGACTAGGCCTCATCATTTGCTGGTAAATATACCTGTGATTTGAGAGCCTGAGGTTTAGCTTTCAGACTGGGGGAAGGGGGAGATGTTTGTTTTGAGAATTTTCTGGCTCGGTTGGAATGCAGTTCTTTATTGCTTCTTAGCTTGAGTTTGACCTTAGAAAAGTCATTCATATGTGGGCCTCAGTTTACTCATCTGTAAACTGTTGGCTGGACTACATGATCTAATTGACAGCGGATTGGCAAACGGTCTTAAATTGTCAGATAGTAAATGTTTTATGTTTTGTGAGCCAGACTCTCATGCAACTACTCACCTCTGCTGTTGTAGCACAAGAGCAGCCATAGACAGTAAGTAAACAAATAAGCATGGCTGTGTTTGAATAAAACATTCTAAAAAAAAAAACAGGGGCACCTCAGTGGCTCAGTTGGTTAAGGGTCCAACTTCAGCTCAGGTCAGGATCTTACAGTTCACGAGTTCAAGCCCCACATCGAACTCTGTGCTGACAGCTCAGAGCCTGGAGTCTGCTTCGGTTTCTGTGTGTCTCTCTCTAACCCTCCCCGACTTGTGCTCTGTCTCTCTCTCAAAAATAAATAAACATTAAAAAAAAACAAACAAACAGGCTGTGGCTGGTCTTAGTTAGCCAAACCTCTTTTGAGCTCTTGATGTTCATTAATTGGTGATTTGGATAATTAAAATGGAAGAAGAAAGCTTTGAATTTTTGAAATAACACTTATGCAAGTCTAGTAAGAATTTTATTTATTTTTGCTTTTCCCATTTGTCAGGAAAGAAACAAAATTTTAAAACTCAGAAGATTACATTAATATTTTGGTTTGGTCTCCTTTGGTAACCGTCTTTGAATGTGTGTACGTATATAAGTAGAAACATACACATTGTTATATCTGTAATTGGCTTTGTGATTCTTCTTACTTAATACAGTGGAATCTTACTATATCCAAATAAAATTGTCTACAAAAATATCTGCTCTCAGGGCACCTAAGTGGCTCAGTTGGTTAAGCCTCTGACTTTCTCATGTGCGCTCTTCTCTCAAAATTAATTAACTTAAAAAAATATCCGCTCTAATGGAGCTTCTAGTGGAGAGCCTATGTATTTTAAAAGTAACTTTGTATTCACTCACCTGTTCTGGGAGACACGGAATCAGAAGCAGGCTTCAGGCTCTGAGCTGTCAACACAGAGTCTGACCCGGGGCTCAAACCCACAAACTGTGAGATCATGACCTGAGGCGAAGTCGGCCGCTTAACCGATTGAGCCACCCAGGCGCCCCTGCACAAATCTTTTCTTATGGGGACACCTGTGTGGCTCATTCGGTTCAGGATCTGGCTCTTGGTTTCAGCTCAGGTAATGATCTCTTGCTTTGTGAGTTTTAGCCCTGTGTTGGGCTCTGTGCTGGCAGCGAGTAGTCTGCTGGGGATTCTCTCTCTCTCCCGTGCTCTCTGCCCTTTCCCACTCACTCTGTCTCTCTCAAATAATAAATAAATACACTTAAAAAATCTTAAAAGAAACACACCCAAATCTTTTCTTATATTTATAGCTCCTTTTTTCCTTTTTCAAATTGTATTGCCTACTGCTTCCAAAGAGTCTTGTAAGGCTGGCCATCTTTGTGCCTTCCAAATTTAATGGACTGATGGTAATATATTACTGTTAATTGTTACGCTGGCTGGTGGTTTTGAGACCTTTAACTGTGGTGAGTATGCACCTATTTTAGTGTGCTTTCTCAGTTGTTTTTTTTTTTTTGTCAGATGTAACTATTGTATTTTCTGAAATATTTTCCTAGCTTCTTTTGAGATGATCATATAATTTTTCATTATTACTGGTTTGCTTTCTTATCTTTGATTTAGTTTTGGTGGTTAGTAATTTTCTAGCAAACATTCCTTCATGCAGGTTTTACACTTTATTAGCATTCTTTTAATTTTTAATTTTTATTTGTTTACTTTTGAGAGAGAGAGGGTATGAGGGGCAGAGAGAGAGGGAGACAGAGAATCCCAAGCACGGAGTCCGTTGCGGGGCTCTATCCAACGAACTGTGAGATCACGGCCTGAGCTGAAAACAAGAGTCAGATGCTTACCTGCCAGAGCCACCCAGGCGCTCCGTTAATTCCAGTTTAAGTGAACCCTGTAGATACCTTTGTCCTCTTATTCTTCTTGCACTTGCTCTTTGTACACATTTGAATTTGCAACCTGCACTCCATGTAGCTGTTTACTCAGTCTACCAGATATGCTGAGGGTAGAAAGAAGGGTCTTAAGTCCACTGTAATTCTCTTTCTGTCCATTTCTTAGATGTCTTACAGTTTTGCTTTATACAGTTAGATGCCAATTTATTTGGTTTATTAATTCATACAGCAACTTTTTTTTTTCAGATTTTTTCTTTTAAAGATTTTTAAATTTTGAGACAGAGAGAGCATGCATGGGTATGCACACGCAAACGAGGTAGGTGTAGAGAGGGAGAGAGAGAATCCCAAGCAGGCTCCACACTGAACCCAACACCGGGCTCGAACTCGTAAGCTGTGAGATCATGACCTAAGCCAAAATTAAGAGTTGAATGCTTAACCAACTGAGCCTCCCAGGCACCCTATTATTCTTTTTTGTAATGTTTGTTTATTTGTTTTGAGAGGGAAAGAGAGTGCAATTGGAGGAGGGACAGAGAGAGAGAAGCAGGATCATCACTACACAGAGCCCATCACAGGGCTCCATCTCACCAACAGAGATCATGACCTGAGCTGAAATCAAAAGCTGGGTGTTCAACTGACAACCTCTTTTTAATTTTTATTTATTTTATTTTTTTAAAGTTTATTTATTTGTTTATTTATTTAGAGAGTGCAAGTAGGGGTGGGGCAGAGAGAAAGAGGAGGGGAGAGGATTCAAAGCAGGCTCCGTGCTGACAGCAGAGAGCCTGACGCAGGGCTCAAACCCATGAACCATGAGATCATGACTAGAGCCGAAGTAGGATGCTCAACCAACTGAGCCACCCAGGCCCTCCGAGCCCCTTTTTCATTTTTTTGTTTTTAAAGGCTTATTTATTTTTGAGAGAGAGAGAGAGAGCATGAACGGAGGAGGGGCAGAGAGAGAGAATGAGACACAGAATCTGAAGCAGGCTCCAAGGTCTGAGCTGTCAGGACAGAGCCTGATGCGGTGGGGTCAGAGGCTCAAACTGACAAACCGTGAGCTCAGGACCTGAGTTAAAGTCATATGTTTAACTCACTGAGCCACTGAGGACCCCCAGTCCCTTTGGGAAGTGCAGTTGACATACGCGTAGGAAACCAGCAGTTTCGGGTGTTCCGGCGCTTACACGTATGCTGTCCTCGCCGAGTTAGATCTGTCCATCTAACCTGTTCTAATACCTTTGACTATATTCCTTATGCTGTACCTGTTACTCACTCATTCCATAACCGGATGTACCTCCCACTCCCCAGGGGGTACCTTTTGCTGATTGTGTGGTAAGAGAGGGTGTCACTGTGGAAATATCATTTAAGTTGAGATCTGAATGAATGAGGAGCTGGTCAATTGAAAGAGTGGGAAGAAGAGTAGTCCTAGCAGAGAGGACAGCCGTGGCGAGGCAGGGAAGCTGCGGGCAGGCCGAGGGCCTTGCGTGGCCAAGGAGGCCGGGGCGGCCGGAGCAGAGAGGAGGCAAGCGAGGAGGTGGCCGCAGTTGGCGGGGCCTGTGGGTCTCAAAGAGGAATTCGGATTTTAAACCAAGGATGGTGGGCATCACTGAAAGGCTTACAGTTGGGGCCTGGAACAGTCACACATGTCTTTTTAAAAAATGTTTATTTATTTTTAAATTTTATTTATTTTGAGGGAGAGAGAGCGAGTGGGTGAAAGGCAGAGACAGAATCCCAAGCAGGCTCTGCGCTGACAGGGCAGATGTGGGTCTCGAATTCACAAACTGTGAGATCATGACCTGAGCCGAAAGCAAGAAGACGTTTAGCCGATGGAGCCAACCCGGTGCCACATTTCTGTTTTTCAGAGAGGTTTATAATTTTGATATCTTCATAGAGGACTGCATCCTCTATCATTACAAAAATCTCTGTTCCATTTAGGGGTTTTAAAGTTTTGTTTTGAATTAAACTTTTATAACCTCATTTCGTTTTCATTTCCTAACAACAGAAGTTTACCTCGGACATCCTGTTGAAAATTGCTAACAGGCAGTTAGAAATCCTGTGTCCGGGGTTTAGAAGAGACGCCCGGGCAGAGAAATCCGTTTAGAAGTCATTGATATTTTGGTGGCAGTTGAGTCCACTGACCATTGAGGGAAAGTGGGAGGATGTGCTGAGGACTGAGTTTTGGGGCGTGCCCACATGGAAAAGCAGTATGTGACAGAGAAGGACTGGCCAGGGAATTGAATTGTAGGTGGCCGAGCAAGTTTAAGAATGATGTTGTGCCCTGCGGCGTCAGAGGTTTTCCGAGAGTCTCCAGGTAAAGTAGGTGAAATGTTAGAGTGATTTACCCCCCAGGTATCAGTTGATGTTTTCTTGTTTCTTTTTCCAGCTAATGTTGTTGTTGTTTTTTTTTTTTTGGTTTTTCATTTTATTCAGTTGATGTTTTTGTTTCAGTTGATGTTTTCAAAACTATAAATTTTGTCAATTTTTACAGTTAATATTTTTATTGAATCTTATTCTGCATCCAGGCTGTAACATACTTCCTATTGACTATATATATTGAAAAAACTAAAACAAGCAAATGAAGTAATTAAAAATAAGTAACTTTAGAACATTTTTCTGCACTGTTTTCTTTAAAAATTTTTTTTGTTTTAAATTAAATAATCTCTATGCCCAGTGTGGGGCTTGAACCTGAAATAGAGTTGCATGCTCCACTCACTGAACCAGCCAGGCACTTCCCCCCCCCCTTTTTTCTAAGTTTTTAAATTCATTTCTTGAGAGAGAGAGTGAGAATGATTGGAGGTGGGACAGAGCGGGGCGGGGGCGGGGGGAACAGAGAATCCGAAGCAGGCTCCGTGCTAAGAGTGGAGAGCCTGATGCGGGGCTCAAACTCCTGAACTGTGAGATCATGCCCTGAGCCAAAGTCAGATGCTTAACCCACAGAGCCACCCAGATGCTCCAACCCCCCGCCCCCCACTTTTTAAAGTATACTCTATACGCACTGTGGGGCTTGTCTGAACTCCTGGCCTCGAGATGGAGAGTTGATGCGCTATGGACTGAACCGGACTGGGGCGCTGGTCCAGATGAAAGGGGGGATCCTTGTTACTTATGACAAATCAGTTTCATAATTTTTAAAAGATGACTCGTAAAGGTATTATAGGTGATTGCATTTTGTTATGCCTTCCATAGTTTATGTATGTGTAACAATAGGTTAAATAATAAAATTTTATTAGATCTAGAGTATTAACTTCTGATGAAAATGATCTTTCTTCATCCCCTAGACCAATACTGAGTGTCTGTTTTTCTCTCAAATCTGATTAGAAATAGGGAGGCAATGTTACATTTTTTCCCCCTCTAGAAACACAGATTATATAGTTACGGGGTCTAGAAGTCTGACATGCTGTAAATTTTCTTCAAAGAATTAATGCAGTAAAAATTTATAAACCAAATTTTGAAACATCTTCAGTGGCATCAGGGTTTTACTCCTGGCATGACTTCACCGTTGGACCTCCGCCTTCTAGAAGTAGGAGCTTCTGGGTGTCGCTGAACAGCCACTTCTTAGGTGCTACAACAAGCAAGACACGACTTGTGCTCTAAAAGGTCAAATGAGCTGGGGGCACAGGAGGGATTGCCTGCCTGCGGAATATGCAAATGTGCTCGAAACTGTAACGGAGAGCGGACCAAGTGCCCGGGAAGCACCGTTCTCTGAGGCAAGCACCGTTCGTTCTCTGAGGCGCAGCAGAGGAGGAGGAGGTGACATTTGATCAGGGCCTTAGAAAAAAGGTCTGGGATTTCTCACAACTTTAGCAGACTAAGGCATTTTCTGTTTAAAATATAAAGAGAAGGGTTTGTTTTTTTTTTTTTAAATAAAAAAATTAAGGGTACCTCACTGGCTCAGTTGGTGGAGTGTGTGCCTCTTGATCTCAGGGTTGTAAGTGCAAGCCCCATGTTGGGTGTAGTGATAACTTAAAAAAAAAAATCTGGGGTCTTCTGGGTGGCTCAGTCAGTTAGCATCAGACTCTTGGTTTCGGCTCACATCATGATCTCACGGTTCATGGATTCAGGCCCACGGAGTCGGGCTCTGGGCTGAACCTGCTTGGGATTCTCTGTTTCCCGAAACCCTTCTCTGACTCTCCTACCTACATGTGCATTCGCTCTCTCTCTCTTTCTCAAATAAATAAACCTTAAACAAATAACATCTTTTAAAAAAGAGAGAGAGAAATTAACCAAACAGATACAGATTGTGCCCACAGTGCATATTTTAAAAGCCCAGATATGTAGAAAAGGGCCCCCGACCAAAAGTTAACACTTGGTGAGAACTGTTGACCGGTTCTTCCAGAGCGTTCAAAGAAAAGAGCATCCCCACAGACCCTCTGAAGTTCAGGTAGACTTTTATTATGAAATATGAAAGAGTGGAAAGTTTTCAAGTCTGGTCACTTTTTTAAAACGTATCTTTTTTTTAAAAAAAATGTATCTATACATAGTAACACAGTTCTTCTGTTAAAGTAGTAACATTTTAGATGGGCCAGAATCTTTATTATTCATTCAGTCAAGAAATTTCTTTCCCTTGACCTAGACTATGCTGGAAATTCATTGACAAAGTCTTCCTCTTTGGTTCTCCTTCCCCGACCCCAGAATTCATGCAGACCTTTCCATCCTTAGCATTTCCTTTTTTGTAGGCTTTGTAGTCTTTGCTGAGGCTTCAGCTGTCTTCCAGATCAAGTCAGTCCTCTTCCAGCCTTGCCTCCTGAGACAACCCTTTAATTTGCTTGCCTGAGTTTTCACGAAAGCCTTACTTTCTGTTCGAGGGGGGAGATACCCAATTTCTGGAAAGCAGTAGTTTTCAAACTTTGTTGCGCCGTAGAATTATCTGGGGAGAAAGATAAAAATCTAGATTACTGAGCTTTAGCCTGGGGTTCGGTAAGTTTAAGCTGCATGTTGACACTCAACTTTTAACAGCTTACCATGTGACTTTGCTGCATCTCCAGTTTTATGACGGACTGTTTCACGGCAGCTTCTCAAACTTTAATGAGCATGTGAGTCACCCGAAGATTTAGAGAAACTGCAAATCCTCATGTAGTGGAGCTGGAGTAGGGCCTGAGCTGCTGACTTTCTTGCAGGCATCACCGATGACGCCAGTCGCATTTTGAGTAGCGTGCTTTGAAGGTACTTTTTGAAATTAGTGAGTTTCATCTGATGGGTGTTAATTGTTGCTTGTCTGGTTCTCAGAAGGGTAGCCTCTAGGGCAGTGGTTCTTAACCGGTGGGCCTCAGACCAGCACAGCAGCACCTGGGAATTGCTAGAAATGCACATTCTGAGACTCTGTTCTAGAACTATTAAGTCAAACTGTTTTAAGCAGAGTGAGCTCTCCAGGCGATCCTGCTGTACAGTCTGCCGGCCAGGGTGCCAGGAGTCCTCTGTTTACTTACATAGTGAGGAGTGAACGCACATTCCTAACGTGTGTGCAGTTGCGTGGGCTAGCGCTTAAAGACTACTAATTGTTTCAATAAGTATTTATTGTGTACTTTACTGTGTGCCAGCTGCTATTCATAGCAACAAATAGCAGACAGAACTCCCTGCCTTCGCATTCTTATGGTTATGTTGACTACTGCTGTGTGTACGTGTATATGTGTACGTGTGTGTATTTTCCCATAAGCAGTAGATAAAACAGTTCTGCATGGTTTCAAATCGTTTATCCTTTTGTAGCATTTTTGTTTGTTTCATGGTATTTTGTTTTTAAGATTTAAGATTGATACATGCTGACATATGTAGCCATAAATTACTCAGGACTACTCTATAGAATCCTACCAAGTGAATGTTCCACAATTTAATCTTTCCCCTATTGATGCACATTTTTGTTGTTTCTATTGTGATTTGCTATTTCTTTGCTTTTTTAAACAAATTGAATACTCTGCATATGCACAAGGAAGTGATTTTCAAACTGTGGACTGCAGCCAGCATGTTTTAAAAGTTGACAGAATAGAATAGATGGTATTAGGACAGAAGAGAAGATGTTACAAGACATATACTTAAGAGTAGTGTTTTGTAGAACTTCTGTTCTGGTAGTGTATGGCCTGGATTGAGATGTAAAATGTACTCTTTACTTTGGGCCATGAGCATAGAGTTTGCAGACTGTTATCTGAGGGTACTGTGCACAACCTTCACCTAACTAGTACTGAATTACTGTCCAAACTGGTGGTATCAGTGTGTGGTGCTCCTGATAGTATACTGGTGTTTCCATTGTACTACGTTCTTCCCAAAAGTTTGTTTAGTTGGATTTTTAAATTTGTGTCCGTTGATGAGTATGACACAATATTTCACTGTGGTTTTACTTTGCCTTTTCCTGATAACTAGTGAGGCAGATGTCAGTCTCCCCTTTTTAAAATTCCCCCCTCCCTTTTTTTAATACAGGAAAATTTAATATATCTGCTAGATAATAGACTAGTGTTGAAAATGGTAAGAAACGTAATCCTCCATGGCATATGATAGATACATCCTAATGAACAGTTGAAATGATTTGCTAATACTAATGATTGACAGTTGAGGGGCTTAAGTGGCTTAATTTTGAGTTTTCTCTTTGTTCATTCTAATCTGCGCTCAGTTCTGTAAACCTGAGTCTTTGAATTTGGCATAATGATCTTACATTTGTGTTCATACAAGACCATCAGCTTACTGATTAGTAGTGCCATTAGTAGCAGCGTCATTTTATTGATTTGAATATTAATGTGTTATATGTGTGCATAGACACCTGTTCAACATTTTTCTTTTAAATTACCATAATAAAAATACGTGCATGTGATATTAAAAAAGTAAAAATATTAGTTTTTTTTCCCCCTGGCCCCCAGTTCTTCCTCTCAGAAACAAGTACTTTAAAAAGATTCGTGGGGCACCTGGGTGGCTCAGTCGGTTGAGTATCTGACTCTTGATTTCAGCTCAGGTCACAATCCCAGGGTCATGGGATCAGCCCCCACGTTGGGCTCTGCACTGGGCGTGGAGCCTGCTTAAGGGTCTCTCTTTCTTTCTCTTTGCCCCTTCCCCCGCTGGTGAGCATGCTTTCCCTCTTTCGCTCTCTCTCTCTCTCTCAAATAAATAAATAAACATAAGGAATATTAAGGATTCTTGGGGCACCTGGGTGGCTCATTCGGTTAAGCGTCCATTGGCTCAAGTCATGATCCCACAGTTTGTCGGATTGAGCCCTGTGTCGGCCTCTGTGCTGATGGTATGGAACCTGCTTGGGATTCTCTCTCTCTCTCTCTCTCTCTCTCTCTCTCTCTCTCTCTGCTCCTCCCCTACTCGTTCCCTCCCCCCCTCAAAATAAATAAAAGACCCTTTTTTTCATTTCAGCATATATGAATTTTACTTTGTTCTTTCCAACTGCCCTTGTATAGGTGTATCATAATTCATTTAAGTATTGATGTATATTCAGGTTAAAACAGAAACCACAAAACTTGAGCTTAAAAAAATATTTTTGAGTTTATTTTGAGAGAGAAAGAATTTTAAGTGGGAGGAGGCAGAGAGAGAGAGAAAAAAATCCCAAGCAGACTCTACACTGTCAGGGCAGAGCCCAGTGCAGGTCTCGATCCTGTGACTGAGTGATCATGACCTGAGCCAAAGTCAAGGAGAGGTCAGTCACTTAACTAACTGAGCCACCTAGGCACCCCCAAAACTTGAACTTTCATAAGCTGTTGCATTAAATTTTTTTGTATTTACTTAAATGCATGTGTGTATGTGTGTCTGTAGGATAAATTCTGGGAGGTTGAGTTGCTGGGTCAAAGGATTACTCATTCAGATAGATTTTGCCAAATTGCCTTTTAAAATTTGAAACAATTTATACTTTCCCAATAATGCTTCAGAGGAAACTGACCTGTCTTCAGTGTAAACTTTCAGAAGTGCTCACCCTGTTCAGTGTGTGTATGACTGTAGTCCTAGTTTGAATAGAATCTATTTTGTGGTTTCTAGCCAGATGTATAGCATGTAGAACTTCTGGGCCTTTTTTTTGTGTGTGTATGTGTGTGTGCCTTTTTTCCTCTTATCTCTAAAACCAACAGAAAATGAACAGACTTTAGCTTTTTTTTTTTTTTTTTAAGGAGAGGGAGAGAGGGACAGAGAATGTTTTTAAGTGAGAGAGAGAGACAAGGAGGGAGGGAGGGAGGGAACGGAAGCCTGGGGGAGGGGCAGAGGGAGAGAAAATCTTGAGCAGGCTCGGTGCTCAGTGGGGAGCCCCATGTGGGGCTTAACCCCACAACCCTGGGATTATGACCTAAGCCAAAATCGGGAGTTGGACATTAATCTATTAAGCTTCCCAGGTGCCCCAGCTTTAGCTTATTAATAATATAAAGTTAAATGATCTGTTAAAATTCAGATCTATTCAATGATTGTCCAAAATCTTTCAGAATGTATGAAAGCCGATGTGTTAAAATTAGACATTAAATTAATTTAGATAATACTTCTGTTACTGCTTTAAAATAGATTCCTATCAGCAGTATTTTTTTAACATTAACTTTTTTCATTGATAGTGTTTAGTAATTTATTGTTTCTCATTATAAAAAGCCTACTGTATATAGTGTCAGATACTTTTTAATGAGTATTCTTATTTGCAAGTGACAGAAGACAAACATGTTCACTTAAGCCCAAGGGAAATGGTTTTGGTTTCCATAAGTGGGAATTCCGAAGGATAGGTTCCGCCAAGGACCCAAGAATTATCAGTACTGACATCTTGCTTCTGCTTCTGTCCATCGTCTTTACTCCCTTCCCCCGTGAGGGAGGTAGGGATGGCTTAGCCAGGGACAGCTCCGGCCTCTTCCATGGAAAGAAAGGGCCTCAGAGCACTTCTCACGGGGCATCTGAATATCAAATCCCAGGCGGAGTCTTGCTGGCCTGCCCTGGGTCTTACCTCCCTGCCAGTGACGAGGAGCTGGGATACTGAGATTGGGGCTGTCACAGTCACATGGTGTGGGGACGGGAAATTCTCGGGAGGGAACGATGCTGGGAAAGTACTACTAATAAAATAAGGATGCCAAATTCTGGGTGGCGTAGTCAGTTAAGTGTCCGACTTCGATTTAGGTCATGATCTCATGGTTGGTGGGTTTGAGCCCCACACGGGCTCTGTGCTGACAGCTCTGAGCCTGGAGCCTGTTTCGGATTGTGTCTTCCTTTCTCTCTGCCCCTTTGCAGCCTGTGCGCTCTCACTCTCTCTCTCAAAAATAAATAAATAAACTTAAAAAAAAAAGAGTGGGGTGTTCAGCTGGCGGATGGAGTAAATACCATGAAAAGGTAATATAGTATGAGGTAACATGGTTCCCAGAAGGCTATGTGAATTCAGAAGAGCCCGGGGAGGTTCGCACAGCTGGTGAAGGTAATGGCGAACAGTTAAATCTCAAGGCGGTGGTGGTATGTACATTCCACAGCAGCCGATTTCTTTCTTCCTAAGTCACTTGTATCTATCCTTTTTTTGTTGTTGTTCTCACACCGACTCTGAATCCAGGTCTTTATCTTCTGCCTAATTAATTGCACAAGATGCCCTGTCTCTGGAGTGTTCCCCTTGTCCTGTTCATTCTGTGCAGTGAAGCCAGAGAAGTCTTTCTGGAACATTCTACGTTTGTCCCTGCCCTGCTTAGAAAACCTGTAACAACCCTCCCTCATTATTGCCAGATAAAGTACTGTACAGACTCCTAACGCTAACATTTAAGGACTCTATATTCTCGTCCTAGAACTGCTTTCCAACCTTCCTTCTGGAATTCTTTACTCGGATGCTCTTTGACAGCGTTCTGCATAAACAGCTGAGGGAATGCAAGGACTGTGTCTGTAAGGAGTTTCATCTCGTTCACGGACTTGCGTTTCTTTTCTTAGTGAGGGAATTCCTCTAGGTTCAGCCTTCCCTTTCACTCCTTTCTCTCATTTATTATTATTTTTTAATCTTTTTTAATGTTTATTTATTTTTGAGAGAGAGAGAGAGAGACAGAGTGCAAGCAGGGGAGGGGCAGAGAAGGGAGGAGACACAGAATCCGAAGCAGGCTCCAGGTTCTGAGCTGTCAGCACAGAGCCCGACGTGGGACTTGAACCCACGAACAGTGAGATCATGACCTGAGCCAAAGTTGGACGCTCAACTGACTGAGCCACCCAGGTGCCCCTCCTTTCTCTCATTTATATTTATGCAGATGAATCCCAAATAATTTCTAGGAGGCAGCAAAATGGACTGGGTCACCCATCATGATGCTTATTATCACGGTGATTATGGGGTTTAATTGAATCTGTGAAAAGCGCATCTGTGTAGATGGCATCACTTCAGTGAAGTTTGCCGAGACGGAGGCTCACCAGCAGTGTCTGGCCCAGGGCGATCCCTTGGACTTTTTCTGCAGAAAGTAATGGATATGTTTTTATTTAGAAAATCTTTAAAATGTATTTTTTTTAATGTTTGTTTATTTTTGAGAGACAGAGCATGAGCAGGGGAGGGTCAGAGAAGGAGAGAGGGAGACAGAATCTGAAGCAGCTCTGGGCTCTGAGCTGTCAGCACAGAGCCTGATGTGGGGCTTGAACCCACGAACAGTGAGATCGTGACCTGAGCCCGAAGTCAAACACTAAACCGACTGAACCACTCAGGTGCCCCTGAAAAATCTTTTTAATGAATGAATATTGGGTGTGCATTGCAGAAATTAAAATATCTTCACCTTTTATATTCTTTAGCATGCTTTTTTCTCCTGATACCATACACCCTTTTAATTATGAGACTAAGCTCAAAGTGAGGAGGGCTCAGGCATGGGGGAGGGGCAGGCAGTTAGGAGGTTACCAGTAACCCCAAATCATGGCTGATAGAAGTTAATTGTACAATAGTAAATTTAATGTTAACTTACCTTGTTAAAATTATTTGTGATGTCTAAAA
Organism: Mungos mungo; assembly: GCA_004023785.1. NCBI lineage: Eukaryota > Metazoa > Chordata > Mammalia > Carnivora > Herpestidae > Mungos > Mungos mungo. Next base: position 81,106 of record PISW01006871.1, read on the forward strand.
ATACATTTCCTATTCTGTAAACATCAGGTGATAATAAAAATAATAATACAGGCACAGCTGTTTAGGAGAAACTTGTTTCAACAAATTTTCTTTAAAAATATTTTTCTGTTTTTAGAACGAGTGCAAACGGGGCAGGGTGGAGGGATAGAGGGAGAGGGGGAGAGGGAGTATCTTAAGCAGACTTCACACTCAGCTTGAAGCCCAGTGTGGGACTCGATCCCACCGACTGTGGGATCATGACCTGAGCCTGAATGAAGAGGCACTCAACCAACAGAGCCTCCTAGGTACCCCTCAACAAGTTTCCTTTTTTTCTTTTTAAAAATTTTTAATGTTTATTTTGTGTGTGTGTGTGTGTGAGAGAGAGAGAGAGAGAGGGAGGGAGAGGGAGAGGGAGAGGGAGAGGGGCAGAGGGATAGAGGGGGAGAGGGGGAGAGGGAGACAGAATCCGAAGCAGGCTCCAGGCTCCGAACTGTCAGCACAGAGCCCAATGCGGGGCTCGAACTCCCAGCTGTGAGATCATGACCCCAAGCTGAAGTTGGAGTCCCAACTGACGGAGCCACCCAGGCACCCCACAAGTTTTCTTATTTATACAGTAGGGCCTATTAAAATACCTCATAGACTCTAAGCTCTCAAATGTGCTATATATTGATACATTTATATACGTGCATATACGTATGTTCCTGGACCTGATGTCTCATAACAGGTACCTTCCATTGCTTAACTGACTGCTAAAAAATACATACAATCTGTTTCTGTTTCCTAGGTGAGCCTCCCTTTTTTCTTCTTTTTTACTTCTTCCTCCTTCTTCCTTTCCGTCTCAGCCCCACGTTGTGTCGCACTGCGGAACTCCCCGGTACGTGGCTCTCAGGAAGCGTTTCTGGCAGAGGAAGAGGGGTGCTGTACCAGGGGACTTCCTGTCTGTGCGTTGAGAGCCATTTCGGTGTCACGGCTGACACAGTGTGACCTCTCTCGTGCCTGTTTCCCCACTTGGGGATGTTTTTTCTCATTTATGTTCCTTTCAGATCTTACACAAGCGCACTGTTACTCTTCATCATGGTTACCTGTAATCCACTTAGCCCCTCTAGATAATTGAGAGCTGATTACAATTAAATTTTTTTTGACTTCCAGTTTGTGATATAATGGGAAGACTTTGAATTCAGATTTTTTTATAGACTTAAAAATTAAAACTAAATTGTTGCCTCTTGGTATTGTTTTGACTTGACAATTATTAGAAAAATCGGAATGTGCTCATCTATTTTTTGAGGTATATGTCTAGACAGGGAAAACTAGAGAGCCGTAGTTTGCAGAAATGACAGACTGATTTGTAATGATGCCCTTTCTTTACAGGTAGGCGAAAACCACGGGTCCATCGGCCTCGTTCTCCGATATTGGAAGAAAAAGACATCCCGCCCCTTGAATTCCCCAAGTCCTCTGAGGATTTAATGGTGCCTAATGAGCATATAATGAATGTCATTGCCATCTACGAGGTACTGCGGAACTTTGGCACTGTTTTAAGGTTGTCTCCTTTTCGCTTTGAGGACTTCTGCGCGGCTCTCGTGAGTCAGGAGCAGTGCACGCTGATGGCGGAGATGCACGTCGTGCTCTTGAAAGCGGTTCTGCGCGAAGAGGACACTTCCAACACGACCTTCGGGCCTGCTGACCTGAAAGACAGCGTCAACTCCACGCTGTACTTCATCGACGGCATGACGTGGCCGGAGGTGCTGCGGGTGTACTGTGAGAGCGACAAGGAGTACCACCACGTGCTCCCCTACCAGGAGGCCGAGGACTACCCCTACGGGCCGGTGGAGAGCAAGATCAAGGTGCTGCAGTTCCTGGTGGACCAGTTCCTCACCACCAACATCGCCCGCGAGGAGCTGATGTCTGAAGGGGTGATCCAGTACGACGACCACTGTCGGGTTTGTCACAAACTCGGGGATTTGCTTTGCTGTGAGACCTGCTCGGCAGTGTACCACCTGGAGTGTGTGAAGCCGCCTCTCGAGGAGGTGCCGGAGGACGAGTGGCAGTGCGAGGTCTGCGTAGCCCATAAGGTGCCTGGAGTGACGGACTGCGTTGCTGAAATCCAAAAAAACAAACCGTATATTCGGCATGAACCTATCGGATATGACAGGAGTCGGAGGAAATACTGGTTCCTAAACCGAAGACTCATCATGTAAGTAAATCTGGCCTTCATTCTCGTCTGTATTTAAAATTGAGCCCGTTTCCTTCACACGTGAGAAAACAGAGCTGGGCTGCTGATGTCATATAAACCTTTGTGATTGAATCACGAGGTGTGTCGTTAAATGATTTCTCACTTGAAGGAATATGTACATTAAAACAGCTTTTTAAGGGGCGCCTGGGTGGCTCAGTCGGTTAAGCGTCCGGCTTCGGCTCAGGTCATGATCTCACGGTTCATGGGTTCGAGCCCCGCGTCAGGCTCTGTGCTGACGGCTAGCTCAGAGCCTGGAGCCTGCTTCAGATTCTGTGTCTCCCTCTCTCTCTGACCCTCCCCTGCTCTCACTGTCTCTGTCTCTCAAAAATAAATAAAAACCATAAAAAAATTTTTTAAAACAGCTTTTTAAGTTGTAGAGAAAGAAGAGTGTATGAAAAAATGCAAATCACGAGCCAGGGTATTAATTGTCTGGAATGGAAGAGAGAATATTATAAGGCTGGTGCCACTGCGGGCCCTCCCCTGATAGCGTCCCCTGCAGCCTGGCCTGCTTTTGGTGTTAGGAGCTTCTTCTCTTTTTAGTTTCGCTGTATCCACACATACAATGGGCTGGCGAGAACACACCAGCTGTCTGAGGAAGGATCAGTTCTGCCGTCCTTGGTTCTAGTCTCCCAGAAGATCAGCTCTGCGGACTCAGGGTCACAGCCTGATTTCTGCTGTTCTGAGGGTTTTCAAGAGCCTCATCCAGGCAGATCAGGGGGAAGGTCAGGAGGCAGTCTGGGAAAGCAGAGCATCTACCTCAGTCACGTGTCGGGCAGGGTCGGAGTATGGACGTGGCTTTTTTTTTTTTTTTTAATTTTTTTTAATGTTTTATTTATTTTTGATACAGAGAGAGACAGAGCATGAAAGGGGGCAGGTCAGAGAGAGAAGGAGACACAGAACGGGAAGCAGGCTCCAGGCGCTGAGCTAGCTGTCAGCACAGAGCCTGACGCGGGGCTCGAACCCACGACCGTGAGATCTGACCTGAGCCGAAGCCGGAAGCTTAACCGACTGAGCCACCCAGGCGCCCCTGGACGTGGTTTTGACGTCTTGTCGAAGGAAATATGATCAGAGGGAGTGGGCTGCTTCCTATTTCCAGCTTCTGAAGCCTTCAGAGCCTTCTCCCAGCTCTCAGAGTCAGGTCAAGTCATATAAACTCAGTGGTGGGGTGAAAGGGACACCGAGCAGGGCATGGAGAAGACCGCGGTTCTTCCCCAGTGCCCAGGCACGCCTCGCCAGGCAGAGAGGAGTCTCAGCCAGGCCCCCCTTCCCTGATAGAGGCCCGCAGAGTTCTGGGCGGCTGTCTTCTGGCAGTGCTGCTGTTGAGGAATCTGAACCTGTTTGCTGATTCTTTGTACGTGACCTGTTTGGACTTACCTGGAAGCTTAGAATCCTCTCTTTGCTTGTAGCGTTTTGCAGTTTTAGAGTGATATGGCCTCACTGGAGTCTTTGTTTCACCCACTGGGTGTTCGGTGGGCACTTTCAAACTGGCAGTTGAGTCCTTCCCTTGAGAACTTCTCTTCAGAGTTTCCCCCCCTCCTTTTTCCTGTTGTATTTATCTCATGCTATTATTTTATTGAACGTTGGCCTTCCTGTTTTGGTCTTCTGATTTTCTTACCTTCCTTCTCCAGTTTTCTTCTTTGTCTTTTTTCTTCTTTGAGGTGTGAGTGAGTGAGTGTGTGTGTATATGTGTGTGTTGCTCAGTTTTTCTGGATTTCCTTATTTTAGTCCTCCAGCCCTACGATTTAGATTTTCTTTTCTGCTCTCATATTTTTATTTTCTAAGAGCTCTTTTGTTTTTAGAATCTTCCTCCTTTAAAAAAGTAGTAAGAGCACCCGGGCGGCTCTGTTGGTTGAGTGTCTCACTTCAGCTCAGCTCATGATCTCACGGTTCTCGCAAGCCCCCCGCATCGGGCTTGCTGCTCTCAGCGCAGAGCCCTCCTCAGATTTTCTGTCCACCCCGCTGCCCTCCCTCGCTTATGCTCTCTCTCTATCAAAAAGAACCACTAAAAAAAACCTATAAGATAGGGATAATTATAAAAAATAATAGTAAAATCCCAGGACACCTGGGTGGCTCAGTTGGTTAAGCACCCAACTTTTGGTTTCAGCTCAGGTCATGATCTCATGGTTTGTGAGTTCGAGCCCCATGTCAGACTCCCAGTTGCCCCAAGTCAAATACAAAACTTTAAATATATAGTCAGTGGTTATTAAGTGTTCCTTGTCAATAATTTGAGTAAATCAGAAAGATTTAACATCTTGTTAAAAGTTTGATTAAAATAAAACAATTTCAGTTTGATGCCCTCTTGTGGTAGATGATATGTGGACTCCTGGTGAAACTTGAGGCCATGTGAATTGTTCACTTGACAGTCTGTGGAGGTTTGGTATATGCTCTCCCTGAAAGCTGAAAATGATGAGTCAGTGGACGTACGGCCCACGTGGGGCGCATCTAGAGCCAAGTCTGCGGAGTGAGCAATGTTTAAGTGTAATGCTAGTCGTTTATAGAAACAGTCTTTTCTATAGGCCCGGAGCCTGCTAGGGATTCTCTCTATCTAACCCTCCCCCTGCTTGTATGCGTGCTCTCTCTTTCAAAAATAAATAATTAGGAGCGCCTGGGTGGCTCAGTCGGTTAAGCATCCAGCTTCGGCTCAGGTCATGATCTTACGGTTCATGGATTCGAGCCCCGTGTCGGGCTCTGTGCTGACAGCTAGCTCAGAACCTGGAGCCTGCTTCCGATTCTGTGTCTCCCTCTCTCTCTGACCCTCCCCTGCTTGCGCTGTCTCTCTCTGTCTCTCAAAAAAAAATAAAAAATAAAAAAATAATAATTAAACTTAAGAAAAAAAACAACAATCTTTTGGGGGGGGCCCTGGCCTTGCTCTGTTGGAGGAACATGCAACTCTTGATCTTGGGGTTGTGAGTTCGAGCCCCACGTTGGGGGTGGAGGTTACCTAAATAAATAAATAAACTTAAGAACTCTTTTTCATTTTCACATGTGCTTAATTATATTTTTAAACCTACCCTGCTTGCACCTGTACCTCCCTGTTCTGGCTTGTAAGCGCTCTATTTCCTTGCTAGCTGAATGCCATCCAACCTACATCTGTAAGCCTTCTGCCCACGTCCAGTTCTGGATGACCCTCAGCCTCCTGGGCAGGCTCACACAGCAGGCGCCTCAAGCACAGCACGTCTGAAACTGAACTCCTCACTGCTCCCGCGTTCCCTGCCCTTCGCCCGTCGGTCCCATCTGCAGTGAATGGGATCGCCATCACACCAGCTGCTCAAGCAAGAACCTCGGGAATAATATTGTGTATTACACCTTGTAATCACCTCTTAGTTGAGTCTGATCTGTCTGTTCTCGCTGCCCCTACGATGGTATAAGCCAGCATCATCTCGACTGGACTCCTTCCGTAGTCAGACTGGTCTGTAAGTCCCCACTCCCTAGTTCAGGCTCTGCTCCAGAGCTGGGTGATTTCAGCAGTTTTGATCAGGTCTCTTTTTCCCTCAAGTTGAAAAACTTCCCGGTTACTTCCATTTGCTCTTATCAGAAAGTTTAAATTCCTCCATTTGCACTTAACAGAAAGTTCACAGTTCCCTAATTTTGTACATGTGATTCTCTTGCTTCCCACCACCCAAAACAAAATAAATAAAAAGCAAACTAAAATATCCAGAAACCTTTTGGCTTATTCTCAAGTCTTGGCCTATATGTGCCATTTTCTAGGGCTTTCTTTCCCTGAACCTCTTTCCCTTTTGCACCTTGAAAGATTTCTTTCTTTTATTAAGTTTATTTTTGAGAGAGAAGGACGTGAGTGGGGGGATGGGAGTGAGAGGGAGGGAGGGAGGGAGAATCCCAAGCAGGCTCTGCACTGTCAGTGCAGACCGCAGCTTGGGGCTTGAACCCACCAACTGCAAGATCATGACTTGAGCCGAAAGCAAGTTGGATGCTCACCTTAACTCAGCCACCCAGCACCCAGGTGCCCCTCCTTTTTTTGTCTTTTTTCTTTTTTTTAAACACCCATCCTACTTGTAATTATTTGTTTTAAAGTAGATATCACGTACTTCATAAGATGAAGAAAATAGCAGCAACTTTGCATATTGTACCCAGTAGGCACTGGCAGTGTTCTAAGTGTTTTATGTATTTGAACTCAGTCCTCATGATAGCATTTTTGTAGAAGTATTGCCACCCCATTTTTCAGACAGAGAAGTTGAGGCACAGAGAGGTTAAATAATTTATTCAGTGTCACACAGCTGGTCATAAGTAGTAGAATCAGGATTTAGTCCCAGGTATCCTGGGTCCAGAATGTGGGCTCCTGACCCGCTCAGGCTGCCTGTCCTAGGTGGTGCTTTAACGGCTAATAAATCCATAGCTGTGTTAGTTTCTGGTGGCTGCTGTAACCACGTGCCGCAAACTTGGTGGCAGAAAGTTATTCTCTGGCAGTTGTGCTGGCCGTGTTCCCTTCGGAGACTCAAGGAAAGAATCCGTTCTTGCCTTTTCCAGCTTCTAGTGGCCCAAGTGTTCTTGGCTTGTTAGCAACGTAATTCCACCTCTGCGTACCTCCATCTCTTCAAGGCAGCCTAAGCCTTTTCTATCCAGTACCTGCAATTTCTTCCAGCCTTTCCCCATCACCCAGTTCCAAAGCCACGTTCCCATCCTTAGATATTTGTCAGAGGGCTTCATTTCCCCGGCACCTAAAGCTGAGTTTCCTAGGGCCGTCCTGACAAATCACCGTACACAGAGTTGCTTCAGACGATAGGAATTTGTTCTCTCACAGTTCTGAAGGCCACAAGTCTGAAACCTCAGCGTCAGCAGGATTGGTTCTTTCCGGAGACTCTGAGGGAGGCTGTTCCAAGTTCTAGTGCGCCCCGGCTGTCCTTGACGTCTCTTGGCTTACAGACAGATGGCGCGTGCAAATCTCTGCCCACAGCTTCACATCACCTTTCTTGTGTGTCTCTCTGTGTCTTCTCTTCCGCTTACAAGGATACCAGATTTCACCGGAAAATCTTTAGCTAATTGTATCTGCAAAGACCCTATTTCCAAATAAGGTCACGTTCTAAGGTTTCAGATGGACATAAATTTTGGAGAGATACTATTTTCAACCCACCACTAGTGTTCTTTACTCTTAGTTTCTGTGGGTTTGTTTAAAAATAAAACTTGAAACTTATTGTTAGTCATTAACCTCCTACTTGTCTTGCCTGAGTAAAAGCCAAACAGACTTGAACATGGAGACCTGTAATATTTATGTTTCCTTGTAATTATATTTTTGGCAGATGTTTTCATTCCATCCTGTCTTTCCCTGCCACCCTGAGAGCTCCTTTGAGCTAATGGGTGCCTTTAGAAAAGCCAGGCCCGCTCTGGCGTGCAGAGGGACATTGTAGGCACTGTCGGGACAGAGCGTCTGTAGAAACCACATTCTAACTCCCAAACCAAGTGTACATGCACATCAGTGTGTGTTTATAGGAAAGTGTTTGTCACCTTTATCATTAGAACAGATAATTTTGATTATATAAACTCTGTAAATGTGCCCAAGTCCACAAGGATTGGACAACTTTTCACACGGTGCCTGGCTGGCTCATTTGGTAGAACATGTAACTAACTCTTGATCTCAAGAGTTGAGATGCCCTTGATGGGCATAGACATTGCTTTAAAAAAAAGAGAGAGAACAGCTTAAAAAAAATTTTTTTTTCATGTTTTATTCATTTTTGAGAGAGAGAGAGGGAGACACAGAATCCAAAACAGGCTCCAGGCTTCTAGCTGTCATCACAGAACCTGATGCGGGGCTTGAACCCACGAACCATGAGATCATGACCTGAGCCTGATGCTCAGCTGACTGAGCCACTCAGCCGCACCCGCCCCCCCCACCGTTTGTTTTTTAAATTTTTTTAATGTTTTATTTTTGAAAGAGAGAGCATGAGCAGGGGAGGGGCAGAGAGAGGAGAACTGTTTTTCTTTGAAAACATTAGCAGTTATTATTCACTCTGTTTTGTTACTTTCTGCTTAATGAGTTTATCCTTCTACAGCTTCCAAAAGAGCAAAGTCGTCAGTGTTGTGTATTACCTTTGAGGAGCAGAATAAACATCAGTTTTCGGCACCACATTTGTCGAGGGACATTTAGGGGAAGACTCTCAGGGTGGTAAAGACTGGAAGATGCGCTGTAAAGAGTGACTAAGAGCGCCTGGGGGGCTTGGTTAAGTGTCTGACTCTGGGCCTTGGCTCAGGTCAGCATCTCACGGTTTGTGAGTTCGAGCCCTACATCGGGCACGAGCTGACAGTGCTGGGGGTTCTCTGACTCCCCTTCTCTTTCTGCCCCTCCCCCACTCGTGCTGTCTCTCTCAAAATACATAAACTTAAAAAAAAAAAAAGAATGATTAAAGTATTTGAGCATGTTTGGCCTAAAAGAAAAAACGGAAAAATTATAGATGTGAGAGATTTGACGTACTGTGTGTGGAGATGTTAGGTTGATTTCACATAACTCCAGCAGGCAGAGGCAGGCCTAATTGGTGGAAATACTAGGTTTGAGTCATCTCATTAAAAGAAAGAAATTTCTAAAAGGGCAATTCCAAGCTAGAATGGACTGCGGTATGAAGTGGTGAGTTCTCCTTTAAGATGAAAATTAAGATTAAGATTGAAATTATTCTTTGTTTAAATGGAAATTATGCTGGTACCAGGAAGGATTAAGTCAGCTATTTGGAACCTTTTCAATGATATGTGAGTTATTTGAAAAAATAGAATGTCTATTTAATGAAATTTGTTCCCATAGAATCCCATTTTCATGTTGAAACCTTACGCTTGTAAGTTATGTTTTCTAACCCCAAAATGCTTTTATATAGAATGTTTTGCTTGTTTCATTGAAATTGGTAGATATTTCTGAATAAAGAGGATACAGCACATTGTAAAAGAAAGAATTTAATATCTTTATAGCAAGTGAAATGCTTAAGATTGATATTTTAGAAAAAGAATCAGACTGTCCTATAACACTTACGCTCAATCAAAGCTCACTAAGTACTTCCTGATTTGATATTGTCACTTAATTAGAATTTTGATATAGTATTGCTTTTTGAGAGCAAATTAGTCTTTTTGATCAGAGGACTCTGACATCTTCAACGTTGTAAATTGGGTTAAGACTCTTGTCACTCACTCATAAGAAGTCAGTAAAAATACCCATGTAAGAGCAGATTTTAAAAAGATGATTTTCAGCAATTTTTAAAGAAAGCTTCTAACAGCAGTATGCTAATTTCATATGTTAGCAGATGCTGATTTTAAAGAGCAAAACAAGGGGTGCTTGGCTGGCTCAGTTGGAAGAGCATGTGACTTGATGTCAGGGTTGTGAGTTCGAGCCCCACGTTCGGGGTACAGATTACTTAAATAAAACTTAAATGCTATTTCACTTTGTTCTTTTTTTTATTGATGTTTTAAAAGTTTTGATAATTTTGATATCCATTTATTTATCCATGACTTGATATGTCCCTTCTTTCTTTAGAATTACGGAATGACTCATTCCTGGAAATTTGCTAAATTTTTATTTATTTACTACCTTAATGGTAATAATAATCATATTTTACATTTATTGGTCACTAACAATGTGTCTGGGTACTGCAATCTACGCCTTATTATAATACCTCTAATTACACTGGCCCTGAAAATAGATACTGTTCATTCCCATTTTCGCAGCTAGGTGAGGCTCAGAGTCTCAGAATGGTGGTGTCTTGTCTATGGTTGCATATGTCATAAATGCCTGAACCCATTTTAAAGCCAGATATTTCTTTCTAGAAAAAAAATTTTTTTGTAATCTTTATTTTTGAGAGAGCAAGAGAGATAGCATGAGTGGGGGAGGGGCCAAGAGGGAGGGAGACACGGAACCCGAAGCAGGCTCCAGGCTCTGAGCTGTCATCACAGAACCTGACACGGGGCTCGAACACACAGACCATGAAATCATGCCCTGAGCCGAAGTCCGATGCTCAACCATCTGAGTCACCCAGATGCCCCTAAAGCCAGATCTTTCTTAAAGCCCAGTTCGTTCAGCTTTGTGAGTTTGCCGTTGAGTAGACAGGAGGTTAAACTCTCGTCAGGCACCTCACACATGCTCCTCGATTCCTTTTGAATGAGAGAATATCGTCACATCTATTTCTCATAGCCCATTCGTAGGCCTGAATTTGCCTTGTGTTTGTAGTTAGGGGCCCTCCCTGCTGAGGTCTACACCTCCGTTGTGGGTGGGTGGGGCCTTTGGAGAGGTGGAAGCAGGTCTGGGGGCAGCTCGTCTTTTCCCCGTTTCAGACTTTGTCCATAAGAAAGGAAGAGACACGAGACATTACTGCTCATTGAGATCACTTCAGAATTTAGCAGAGCATTTATACTATGCCGATGGAAGTGTTCTAAACTGGAACATTGTAGTATCAATCTGCTCTGAGCATAGTTTAAATGTTTCTGGTTAAAATTCCATTCATATGGTTACACTGATGATATCAAAGTTGACTGAAGTATAACCAAGACTGTCCTCCACCAAGTACTCCCACACTTTGAAATTCGAGGTCCTGTTTCTTTTGTCTTCCTCTTCAAGTTTTATTTAAGTAATTTTTACATCCCATGTGGGGTTCGAACTCATGACCCCGAGATCACGAGTTGCATGCTCCTCCCATGGAGCCAGCCAGGCGCCTCTTGAGGTCTTGTTTCTATGTGTCATATTTTTAGGTACCTTTCTCTGCTGCTATGCTAATTCCTCTCTCCTCACTGTTACAAAATTTTTTTTTGCCTTTTTTTTTTTTTTTTTTTTTTGAGAGAGGCAGCACATAAGGGAGGGGGAAGAGGGAGGGGGAATCCTAAGCAGGCTCCATGCCCACTGTGGAACCTGATGCAGGGCTCAGTCTCACAACTCTGAGATCATGACCTGAGCTGAAATCGAGTTGGATATTTAACCCACTGAGCCACCCAGGCGCCCCACAAATTATTTTATCATAAGCGGCAGTGGGCTAGGAAATCCAAATAATTAGAGATTGCTCAACGAAAACAAAAGTTAACTTGAGTTTGAATGAGACTTGAAGGGGTTTTATGAGCAGATACACCGAGCTTTAATGTGCAAAGTGTGTGTTAGTGTTTTAACCTTCATTGGATAAATGGCAGTTGTTCAAATCAGTGCCATTATATCTAACATAGAAAGTGTTTTTGTACTTCTTTTAAACAGAGAAGAAGATACAGAAAATGAAAATGAGAAGAAAATTTGGTACTACAGCACAAAGATCCAACTTGCAGAATTAATTGACTGTCTAGATAAAGATTACTGGGAAGCAGAATTGTGCAAAATTCTGGAAGAAATGCGTGAAGAAATCCATCGACACATGGACATAACTGAAGACTTGACCAACAAGGCCCGGGGCAGTAACAAGTCCTTTCTGGCGGCAGCTAATGGTAAGAAGGAAATGTTCTCACTTTACTTGTTATTACATTTGAGATAAATTCTTGGTTTTAAATCACCAAAAAACTTGAAAATATTAAAATTTCAAGGATTCATATTTTAGTTCTCAATATTTTCATTTTCCTGAAAGAATCTTATTCTCCCAGCATAAGTTAGAGATGCTATGCATTTTAGCATCTTCTGTCTTGCCTCAGTCATTACTAATATTCCCCCAATTGGTTTTCTTTAATTCGAGTTACATTATTATTAGGAATCCTATTTTTAATTATAGGAAATAGTATCCTTTTCAAATTTAGTCTTTACTTTCTTTCTTATTTTAAATAAAGCTTAATTTTAGAATAGTTTTATAGTTACAGAAAAGTTGCTAAGGTAGAGCAGAGCATTCCATATACCCTGCACCAGCTTTCCACTGTTACTAACATCTTACGTTATTGGTGTGACCATTTGTCATAAGTGGTGAACCAGTATTGATACATTATAGTACCTGAAGTCTGTACTTTATTTGTATTTCCTTGTTTTTACTGATATCCTTTTTCTGTCTCATGATCCCACCCAGAACACCACATTACATTCACTAATCATGTCTCTTGAGAGTCCTCTAGACCATCACAGTTTCTCAGACGTTTCTTATGTTTGATGACCTTGACAGTTCTGACGGGTACTGCTCAGGTATTTCGTAGCACGCCCTCAATCTGGGTTTGTCTCACGTTTTTCTCTGAACTGAGGTCGTGGATTTGGGGAGCAAGACTGCAGAGGGGAAGCGCCGGTGTCATCACCACGTCAGGATCACGTGCTGTCAGCATGGCTTGTCACTGATCACGTTAACCTGGCTCAGGAGGCGTTCGTCAGGTTTCTCCTCTACAAAATTAGTCCTTCTCCCCATGCTGTGCTTTGGGGAAGAAAGTCCCTACACAGCCCACCCTCGGGGAGGGGGAGTCAGGCTCCACCTCCTGGGGGTAGCAGCTCTCTGCATAAATTATTTGGGATTTTTCTGCACAGGAGATTTATCTGTTCTCCTAGTTTATTATTCAGTCATTTATTTAGATCAGTGTGGACTCACGGATATTTACTTTATAGTTTGGGTTATATTTCAGTACTACCTGATTTACTTTGCTGCTCAACATTTTGCTTTGTAAAAGATAATAAATACATAAGATTTTTTGTAAAAGTTAAAAGAGAACAAAAGAGTATCCGGTGAAAAGTGAATTTCCTTCATCCCCAGTTTCACCTTACTTTTTTCCGGAGACAACTATTGTTGCCACTTTTAACATTGTGCCAGATAGACCCTTCCTGCTCAATAAGCATCACCTGTGTTTCCTAATAGTGCATTTTCATCTTAGATGAAATGATGAAACGAGACTTTGAAGGTACACTTTAACTGCCTGGCTCTGCTCTTCCACACACGGTATCCGCTATACACGTAATCCTATTAATTTTCCCATTCTCCATTTACTGAGAAATTTCCCTATTTTCTGTTTGCTTGAAGTAGAATGTTTCTATTTAATAAGAATATCTGCTTAAGGGGCGCCTGGGTGGCTCAGTTGGTTAAGCCTCCGACTTCGGCTCAGGTCAGATCTCACGTTCGTGGGTTCGAGCCCCGTGTCAGGCTCTGTACTGACAGCCAGCTTAGAGCCTGGAGCCTGCTTCCAGTTCTGTGTCTCCTTCTCTCTCTGCCCCTCCCCCTCTCATGCTCTGTCTCTCTCTGTATCAAAAATAAATAAAACATTTTTAAAAAATTACAAAAAGAAAAAAAAGAATATCTGCTGAAGCTACCCCAGCCAGTTCTCACATGCTCTGCATCAGCAGAGTCTTTAATTCGTGTGTATTTTAATTCATGCGCATAGAATGATAGTCATAGTTATGCACAAATGCTGTTGCATGCACATATACTTTGTCTTCAGAAACCAGCAGACTCCAAGGATTGTGTTTATTCATATCTGGTGGTAGGAAGTATTTTTCTGTTAGACCTGCTTGGAAACTGTAACGTTTTCCTCAGGTAAGTTTCAGTCATCAGGATTCTTTGAGGAGGTTGTATCCCCTTCTCACTTCTCTCTTTCCATTCAGTAGATCGAGTAATAAGAGGTCTTATTAATTTTAGTGAGGCTCCATCCCTCCTAGTTTTCTTTCATGAATCATGACATGAAAATCGACAAATCTCGGGGCCCCTGGGTGGCTCAGTCAGTTGTGTCTGACTTTGGCTCAGGTCATAATCTCATGGTTCATGGGTTTGAGCCCCGCATCTGGCTCTGTGCTGACAGCTCAGCGCCTGGAGCCTGCTTCGGATTCTGTGTCTCCCTCTCTTTCTGCCCCTCCCCTGCTCGCATGCTCTCTCCATCTCTCAAAAATAAATAAAAAACATTGAAAAAAAATGACAAATCTCTTTTCACTCTTGCATTTTCAGCCTTTAGTACAATAATAAAGAACTGTGTCCAGTCCCTTAAAAAGCAATGTTAAATGTGTTTTTATCAGATATGTTAAATTAGAAATATTTTCTAGAGTGAGCTTGCCTGTTTACAAAATTATATAGATAGTATAAACGAATAAAACCAAAATAGGATAGATATATAATCAAAATGTTCAGTGGTCTGATTTAGGGAAATGTGAGAAACTAAAACTGTCCAATATAGAGGAATTGGTTAATTCCATTATGTGATTAATTATTATTAATTCTATCATGTGATAGAATACTAGAGAATTGGAGAATTAAATAAGATACCATGCAAAAACAGTGCTTGGGTCATTGAGGTACTTAAATTCTTTATCTCTAAATAACTAGCTAATAGACCAGTTTTTATCAAAAAATAACCATCTAGCATAGTAGAATTACAGTTGGTATCCTATTTATATTTTTCAAATTTCCTACAATGAGCATATTATATTTCAGTGTAATTCAGTATGTAATATACTCTTATAAAAAAAATTAAAGTCAGGCAGAGAAGGACAGATATCGAATGTTTGCACTCACAGGTCTAGCAGGAGAAACCTAACAGAGGACCATGGGGAGAGGAAGGGGGAGACTGAGGGACATGAGAGACTATTGAATACCGAAAAGGAACCATGGACTGAAGGGGGAGGGGGAGAGTGGGGAGGGGGTGATGGTCATGGTGGGGGGCACTTGTGGGGAGAAGCACTGGGTGTATTATGGAAACCAATTTGACAATAAGCTATTAAAAAAATAAAAAATAAAAAAATTTTAATGTTTATTTTTGAGAGAGAAAGAGAGAGAGCACGCGTGTGAGCATGCGAGCGGGGGAGGGGCCAGAGTGCAGGGAGACACAGAATCGGAAGCAGCTCCAGGCTCCGAGCTGTCAGCACAGAGCTTGATGCAGGGCTCAGACTCATAAACCTCAAGATCATGACCTACGTTTAACCGACTCAGCCACCCAGGCACCCCAGGAGTCAGATCCTAAACTGAGTGAGCCAGCCGGGGGCCCCTACCATATATTTTCTAGAAGGGCAGATTAGTACATTCGTTGTGTTCAGTCGGCATCAATATCGCATCACCAATCTTGGTCCTTATTTCCTAGTTCCAGTGTTTTGACATATGTGGCTTTAATAACTTGTATTGAAACTCTTAAGTGGCATTTGTAGTACTTCTATATCTGGTACACCTGTAAACAGACTTTTTGTTTTTATTGTAGAGGAAATTTTGGAATCCATACGAGCCAAAAAAGGAGACATCGACATTGTTAAAAGCTCAGAGGAAATAGAAAAGGACAAGAATGAGACTGAGAATAATAACTGCAAAGATGCTGAGAAAAGCAGAGAGGACTTTGAAGACCAGGCCCTTGACAAAGACAGTGACGGCAAGGACCCAGAGGACGATCCTGAGCCGGGGAGCTCTGAGGGTAAAAACATTACTTGGCTAGAAAGTAATATTTAGTCAGTGTTATTTATGAAACCTCCAACTTTACTTTCAAAATGAAAATGAAATTTTTTTATTACTAATACCTCTTTGATTTTATATTTCTAAAGAAATTAGGATATCCTTTCCTCTTGTAACATGTATAATCATTGTAATGAGTTGTCTGTATTGGTGGATTTGCTATAATACACCTACGTCTCTATTTATACTTGCTAATAAGGTGCTCTTTCCCTATAAGATTTGTTGGTGAAAAATCACTATTTTTATACCAGAATATACACTTTTATAAGTGATTTGTTCATTTTTATATTAATTACTTAAACATTCTTAATATTTTAAGTATTCTTAAATGCTCTTTGGATTACTTAACTGCAAAAATATCCCAGAATCTAATTGCCTCAAAATGGCCATCATAAAACCGTAAAAGCAGGTTTTCTTGGTGATTATTCATTTTTAGTAGTTGATTGAATGTGGCCATTTGTCCTAGAGCAATTTAAAGGATATCTTTAAAGTTTTGTTGTGCATTTTACTGTAGAGCCAACAGAAGTTGGGGATAAAGGTAACTCTGTGTCAGCAAATCTTGGCGACGACACAACAAATGCTTCTCCAGAAGAGACTAGTCCCTCTGAAGGGAGGAGCCCCGTGGGGTGTCTCTCAGAAACCCACGATAGCAGCAACATGGCAGAGAAGAAGGTGGCATCTGAGCTCCCCCAGGACGTGCCAGGTACAGAGGGCAGCATACCAATGCCTCTGTAATGGGGGGAATCCTTCCCTTTGGTAGTAAGAACTGAATGTCACCTGGATTTTAAAGTATGTGTTCATTCATGCTGCTTGCTTACATAAGTGCCATCCCTGATTGCTAAATTGTCACCTAACATTCGGAGTCTGACACGTGTTCTTGCAGTTAGTGCTTGAAACTCATCATAATCTTCATGCTTTTTTTAAGTTCATTTAGCTGGTTTTGACTAATAGACTTATTTGTATATTTTATCACCAGATCATAGTGGCAGACATTTCGGTTTAAAGTACTTACATACTAATGGCTCAGTGTTGAATGACTTGACCATCCCAATTCTGTATGTACTAACAAATTAATTTTATGTTTGCATGTGCTCGTTTAGTTCTTTTAAACATTTCAAACCATAATGTTATGATAGAAAACCGTTGTCACAAAACATTTTCTGCAAGATATATTTTGAAATAAAAATGTAACTTAACCGATCATCCGTATTTTAAGCTTTTTAAAATTAAAACTATACTTGAAGTAAGTTTGATCACACATCAAGGATGTCATTATGCCTTTCCTTTTGCCTTTTTTTTTAAATGGAAAAGAATTTTTTTATAGGATCTATATGTATTTTTTTTTAAAGCAAACTAAAAGATTTAGATGAGTAAACACTGGTAATCCTACCAAAAGTTGAGGATTGTAGCTAATACCTTGATGGAAATCCTTAATGGCTCTTTTCCTATATATTATAAGAATATCACATATTTTCCAACTTGCGGTACTTTCGTTGCTACATTTTATACTGGGGATGTGATTCTGACGTATAGCATTAGTAGTTGGAAGACTGGATTCTAGATCTGCTTCTGTCATTAACGTTATTTAATCTCGCGAGGCGTCAGTGTTCCTGTTTTGTTAACTTGAAGTGCTGGTGTGACTGCTCTCAAATGAGTGTTTATAAACAGTAAACTGTTGCCCAAAACACAAGTGTGACACTGTGAAGACACAGTGATGTACGTGGAGGGTCCAAAAAAGTCGCAACAATAAGTCCATCATGTTTTATACTAATGAGAGACTGGTCACTAAGATGAAGAAAAGTCTGGAAACTGATGTCTGGTGAAATGAATACAGAAACAAATTAAATGTTTATTTATTTATGAGAGAGACAGAGTGCGAGCAGGGGAGGGGCAGAACTGAGGGAGACAGAGAATCGAATCAGGCTCCAGGCTGTCAGCACAGAGCCCAACACGGGGTTCAAACTCAAGGACCGCGAGATCATGACCTGAGCCGAAGTTGGATGCTTAACCAACTGAGCCACCCAGGCGCCCCACAGATTTTTGAGCCTAGTAAAGAATAGTCTTGGTATCAAGAGGAAGGTAGTATGGAAATTATGTAGTTGTCTACTGGCAGGTTAGTGTGGTGAGGGGGGAGGATTAGACTTTGCTTTGAAATGCAGGGTAGTAAGTCAGATTAGTAGAAATAATAGTGAAGACTATTTTGACTGAATGCTAACAACTTCCTTCAGATTACAGCTGTTTAGAAAATAGAAGTAATAAATTCCCTTTCACTAGATGCATTTAGTATATACATACCAGATAATTTCAGTGGACTAGAGACCTCAGAGTTAGAATTCAATTTAAATTCTTTGGTTAGACCTCTGGGTCCTGATTAAAACATTGCATTATTATGACTTTAACACCTTCATAAGTCAGAATTTGAGAGTACTAGGTCCAAAATAAGTTGGTGAACAAAATTCCATTTTTATTGGAATTATGATTATTGCCTTAGTAAATACATGTTAAAATTTTTTTTGTCCTTTTAGATTGATACTTAACATAAACTTCAGTCTTATAATGGGTCCATATACTAGTTAGTTGTTTGGTTTTTAAACCAAACATGGTAGAGTAACAATTATGCATAGATTTTAGCAGATATTTGCTTTTTAGGTTATTTATTACCAGCTTATTAATTTCTCTGAGATACTTGTTTTTCTTTTTAAAATTTTTAATGTTTATTTTTGAGAGAGAGAGAGCATGAGCAGGGGAGGGGCAGAGAGAGAGGGAGACACAGAATCCAAAGCAGGCTCCAGGCTCTGAGCTGTCAGCACAGAGCCCGATGCGGGGCTCGCGAGATCATGACCTGAGCTGAAGTCGGATGCTTGATTGACTGAGCCAGGGTCCGTGGGCCATTGTTATTTTTCTGATTAGAATGGTTTAAGGGGAGAAACTCTTATTTAGTATCTGACTTAACACTTTTAAAGGGTGCCAAGTGAAATAGTATATATAAAAGACTAAGGGTATTAATACTGCTCGATAAATGTGAGATACTATTGTTATTGCTTTGTGCGGTCAACTCTTTGAAAGAATGAGAAAGCCCAGCAGGTAAAAATATAATAAAGTGGGTGAACTGGATTATCCATTTACAGACTCAGTAGGAGTTAACGTAATTCTTGTAAAGGAGATCCTTTGTATTTAAACTTTATATTCAAACAGTTTTTTCATGTGTAGTCATGAAAAACTGACTTAGATGAGAATCCGAACAAGGAGTGTTAAAGAAAGCTAAAGTGGGAACAAATAGCAAGTGTCGGTAGTTGTAATGAGAGCGGGCTGGGGCCCTTAGCAGGACCAGAGTGCCAGAGAGCTGAAGATGCTGTGTATTTGAAACCTGACCATTTTAGTAAATCCCAGTTCTTTTCTTGACTATAAAATTAAACCAACACCTTGATATTCTCATATTTGCTTCCAAAACAATATGAAACGTTTTTAAAGACACATATTAAACATACCACATCAGTCTTTAAAGAGCATTTGGTACATTTCAAGTAGATAAACATTTTAATAGATCCCTGACTATAAATCTTATGACACTAGTGACCAAAATGGACAAAGTCAAGGCCCTTGAGGACTTTACTTTCTAGTGGGCGCTAGACAGGCCTAACAGTAAAATTCTGACCCTCAGAGAAGACTAGAACTTATCTCTCTGCTTCCTTCTGTTTCTCTTTCTCTGTGCGCTTATTCAACAAATATTTATTGAGTGTTTCTAGTGGTGCCCGGCCGTGTGCTAGGTACCTTGTGGCGTGGTGTCCCCGGACCAATTTCTGTTACCACTCTTACCACTCTGCGGTCAGTAGATGAGATGTGGTATCCGAAGAACAGGAGATGGGGATTGTTCTAGGTGGATGAAAAACAATAACTGATAGAAGGCATCTCACTGTGTTTTCTTTTCTAAACCTGCAGAAT